>SRMA01026236.1:51123-342904 GCA_007224835.1 Danionella cerebrum
GTGAACCGTTACACCCCTAATATATATATATATATATATATATATATATATATATATATATATAAAAGTAAGTGTTTGTATGTAGTCCCAGGGACCCATTCACTGGAATGGCTCAAACACCTTTAATAAAGTTGATAAAATGTGATGCTTCAGATTGCTATAAACTCCCTCCCAGTGGCACACAATTTTAAATGGCCATGCACCTTTTCTAATCTAGTGCATTAGTTTCAAATCAAAAGAGCGGCGTGTGTCTGAAATTTTTCAGCCACGGTATCTGAACTCAAACTTTAGAGCAACATTGACAGAAATAGGTTTTGAAGACTATTTGCAGCATGGCGATGTCACCACAATGTCTCAGATTGCCTTTGAGTTGCACCATATCGAACCCCTGCTGATGCGGTTACCTTAGAGCCTCGATGATGAGACAGAAACAGATATTTTAAGTAAAAAAAAGAGAGAAAAGGAACAAAAATCTAGCAATAGCTCTTCATGTTTTCAGTCTTGTGGTGGAATATCTTCTTTTCTCCTGAGACTTGCTTTTGTTCTTGTTGAAATCAGAATATCAATCAAAGCTAACTGTAAATGAGACACAGAGGGATGTGAAAGTAGCTCTGTTGCTAATTGATCAATGGCTTGTTCAAGGACTTAAGAGCCTGACTTGTCTCATTAGCTCAAATGCACAGGGATCTCCGACTACAGCACCTTTCAGTGAAAACATCGCCAGAGGGCATTCTTACTCCCCTTCCAATGAAACTGCAACCAAAAATATGCAGGGTTTTCACTGAGTTTATTTGGCGCTGACATGCCCTCAAAGTGTTTCTTGCAGTTGCCAAACAAATGCTCTGCTCAACATTTAGACTCCTCGTTTTTTCCCTGAGCTCCATCTCAGGGCTATCAAGGACTTAGTGCTTTTGATCCTATAATACCCTGAATTTCTTACAGTTGTTTTGGTCAAAAACACTAGACATACAAAAATAAAACATATCAGGCTCTTACAAGAGTGGCCATTAGCACTCTAAAGACTGGACTGGGTTTAACTTGTCAGAGGACTTCAAAGCTGACAATGCTGCTCTGTCTGAATCCTTTCGGGCTGATGGGGAATTATTGATTGCTTGCTAAAACATCTTAGGCCACTGGTGTACAACATTGGGCTTTTAAATGGAAGCCCTCAGAAGCAGAGCATGCATAATGCTTCAGAAAGGTAGATGCATGAGAAAGTGAAGTTGATTTAGTTATTTACACATGTTGATCCATAAAGAGCAAGTTTGCAAAATGAATATGCAAACACTTTGTAGGGCACTCACCGAAAAAGTTTTCTTGGCGAGATTAAAATATATACTTTAAAAGCCAACTATTGTTTTTCACCTTTTGCTTCGGACAAAAACATTCTAAATGCATCTCCTCTTAGACTGTTTTTGCTACAGCCACCAAACTTTACCAAGACATACAAATTGGTCTGACTTGGATTGCTTTATCTTTTTCAGACTGGCACCGCTATAGAAATTCCAGCAAATCACAGAGAATGCTTGGAAATTTTCCATTGACTGAACATGAGGTCAAGGTTTGTAAAACTGTAACTCAAATCAGACGAATCTCTCCTAAACCTTATACACCGTTCCAAGCACTTTTTGTACCATTGTGCATTTTTGTGTACCAAAACCTAAAAAAAAAATTAGCCATATCACAGGTTTTGTCATTCAAAGGTTCACCCTTTGTTTTCACCACTACACGGCACTGATGGCACCGATTTGGGGTCTGTAAAATGAAATTAAAAGACAATCTTTCATTTAATTTATGTTTGTTTAGATCCAAAAATATCAATATTAATTACCTTTTTGAAACATACACATTATATTTGAGATTAAAACTTAAACAGTAGGTGGTTTGAAGTTATTCCTACTTAATTCAAACCAAGCAGTGTATTGACACACACCCCGCTGCGTGCAGAGACTTCTAAAGGTTAAGCTTGATAATGCTTGAAATGCTTATGTTGCTGGTTTTTAACTGTGTAAAATTACCTTCCTAAATTTTACTTGACCTCAGTATGACTTTTTTTTAGAGTCATAACTGTTAAAATTATGTTAAATCCAGTGGTGTGCACCTGTACAAACATTGCTTCAGTGTTAAGCTAACACTTTATGGACTGAATTAACATCTCATTCCGTGTTAACACTGACTGGGGTGCTAATTCAACTTGCAGTGTTACATTTAACACTGGGGCAGTGTTTACATAAGTTTGCACTGACACCAGTAGTTTTGCTGTCTCTTTCTACCAAAGGAAGTTCAGCAAACAGAAAAAAAAAATCACACTCATACTGAGTGTCTTCACATACATCTGAAGAGAGTGTGCTTCCAATTCTTAAATTCTTGGCATCAATTAAAGACAAATTAAAACATAACACCATTTCTCATCAAATTCCAAAGGGACGACGTTCTAGGCCTCGGTGATTAATACGAGTTGGAGCTGCATTCAGATCACACAGGTGCTGCAAATGAAGAAGGTTGAAGGTCAGATGGTCAGCGAAGAAGCAATTTGCACTCTGCGAATAATTTTCCTTCCAGACTGCTGGTGTGAAAATGTCCATTTGTTTAGCAATTCAAATATTGATCTGTCTGCTTCCAGGGGCGTTGTTCTGCAGGGATGTTGAACACGCACCTTTCAACTGAATTCGAATAAATGCATTGCAACAACCAGCAGCATTTGTCAGACCAGTGCAACTGAACTCTTCTATACAAACAAATAGCTACAGTAGCAAACTCCTATCATGCAAACTGCACTAGAAAGGTAATTGGATGCCATGCCGGGCTCAACTCAGCAGACTCGAGCTCAAAACAGGTGCGGGGAACAGCAACGCTCTTTCCACTTCTCAATTGGCTGTGTGCATCTGTGTGTGTGATGGAAAACAGTGGCTGTCCTCATTACCAGCAGGCTAACACCAAGGAGATGAGATGTATGTTGATGCCTAGGCCTGATTTTCATCCCTATATGATCCACAGTAGGAGGTCAACTTTGTGTTATAACAAGGAAGTAAATGATCATGGAAGGGGCAGAACTGATGGCTAATAGAGGGCTTCAGAACTCAACTTTTGAAGGGCCGGTCGCATCATTGCTTATTCAGGAGGGCAAGGCTAAATCAATAGCATCTGATAGGCTGTTTGCCTTAAGATGTGTTTCAATAAAAAAAAGAGCCATTCCAGATATTTGTGTAAATAAATGTATTGGAAATAATTTACATGACAATGCAAAAGAAAGTTTATTTTTAAAAGTGTAGCATCAGAAACTGGGCACAAACATTAAGTGCTATTTTTCAGTGTTTTATATGGATTTATCAATATTTTACATGTTAAATTTTAAATTACCTAAAAGACTTCACTAACTTTGCTTAGTAATAAAAAGTGTTACAACTCAATGCTTATTTATACAATATATAAAGTCCCAAGGACATAAATTGCTACCATTCGGTCACGGTGAAATGGCTCAAAAATTGGTTATTTAAAAAACGAATTGGGTAAGACTTCCTAGTGTTTATTGATTAATCAAGCAGAATGTGTGCAGTGTGGCAGGATCTGCAACATTTTTCTGATTGATATTAGAACTCAGTTACATTATTTGAACAGAGACTAATTTTTACTTGTTAATGTCACAAAAAAAGTTTTCTAGTGACCCCTTGATAATAGGTTATCAACAATAGGCTGACTTTGTACACTATGTTAATGCATACTTGCAGTTTGCCCTGTGATGGACTGGCGATGTGTTCAGGGTGTATCTCCACCTCTCGCGCAATGTGCGCTGGAGACCCCCGTGACCCCAAAAAAGGGAATAAGCAGATTGGAGATGAAGAAGAAGACTTGCAGCCAGGTGAAGTGCAATTCAAATACATGAACTGATGCTATAAATCTGGTTTTGCAGAATGAACTTTTTAAAGTTCTCTATTTGGGATGTTCTCTTCACAGCTAGCCTTCAAGAAACCTAATTTATTATTCCCACCAAAGGGAACATTATCCTTCACTTTACTTATTCCCGGAATGACACATCACCTGCTGCACTAAATTTCACTTTCAACTGTTTGAAAAAGCTCAGACACAGACCAGACCGAAGATCACCTTTAAGAGCACCATAATCCAGAGTCTGAGCTCTGATTGCCCATTTGGGAAAGCTGGATAATACAGCTAAGAGTATTTCTAGTGCCCTAGAGTGCCATTCCACATGTGGCACTCCCGAGAGTCTTGTGAATTAGTTTTTACATTGCACATAGAAGGAAAGAGAATTTAGAAAAGCCATTGTGTGCTCTCCATATGCAGGAAGCACTCACATTTTCCTGCCCTTGGAACACATTTACAGTGTTATGTAAAATAATAACAAGATTAATGAGATTTCACATACTCCCCTCGATCTCACATCAGTTCACTCTGTGAGCCCTCCTTTAAATACAAGGTTACACACCAGAACCAAATTCTCTAGTGGAAAAGAAACCTTTAAAATGGTTGTCACATAAAAACACTGTTTAGCATCGACCCCATTCATGAGGAGGGACGGTTTAGCATGAATATTTTCCCAAGTGGGCAATACAGACCCCAGTCCAATCCCTAGAAGGCTAAATAGACAGGGCATTGTTGGAAATCTTTCCTCTATGTCTTTTTTCACGGAACACTAGATGGTATGAAGGCTTCGCAACCTCTCAACACTATTTCCTTAAGCTGCGATTTAACCATCAAGCAGCGGTGGAGGGACGTTTGTTAAGCTACGGATCACACTCATGCCTTTGAGAGGTGTGATCTGATTGGCTCACAGGACTCAGCAGGGAAGCCAGCGCTCAGGCTTTACAATGACCTGATTCGACTGAGTGTCAACGGGAGAGCAAGGCTGTCGTATTATGCAGAGTGCAGTTTCCTATGGGCCTCATTGTCTCCTCATGTAGGGGTGTGCTTTACATACAAATTGGTCGAAATATGAAAAATGTGCTTTGGTTTAATCATTTTAAAGTATTAAGAGACTTTTCCCTATGTTTTCTTTGTAATTTAGCTTAACTACTGCAAGTAAAACCCTCAAGCTGCTGCTTTAAAACCTGCTTTATTGGAAGTAAATCAAAACGTGAAGAAGCAAACGTGCTCTTATTGCATAGTTATGAAAAATTCAGGGAGCATTTTCAAAATAATTATTTTACTTACTTACTTAGCTACACTTTAACATGAATAAATGTAATCCACAATGCCTATACTGTATATAAAAAACAAAATCTTACTGATGTGATTCAGGCTCATAATTTGATATAGAATATTAAAATCTCTTTAATATTAACGACTCTAGAGTCAAGGTGTAAGGACACATCAGTAGCGACAGTTTTATCTCTATTAGTGATGAGTCCCTATTGTCAACCAATGCAGAATGAGCCGAAAACTGAAAAGATTAGTTCTTTGCTGAGTCCACATAGTCCTTCCATTCAGAATGAAGAACTAATAACGTAAGAAACTAATAAAAGTTTTGAAATCTGCCCAACTTTTTTTAAATCAAAATTAAACAATAGGTGGGTCACATCATGTCCTACTTAATTCAAAACATATGGTATGATTGGCAAACGCACCAGTGCATGTAGAGACTTCTAGGGGTTGAAGGTTGTCACCTTGCTCCATTCTACCTAAACACCATCCCATGCTCTTGTGCAAATATGTCCTTTCTTCTGGTCCTGCTTTATCTTGGAGAACAGGGTTTCGTATGTGCTGTTCCCACACTGTTGCTTTGCTGATCTGAAGATTTAATTAATTTTGTGGATCTGGGTTCTTTTGCAAACTCTACATACATTTTAAGTTGGCTTGTTGTGTGTTCTTTGCTGACATGAAATGCAGCAATGTTATTTTTCAGTGAAACTTTACTCTGGGTGAATAGTCCATCCTAATGGAGCAGTGGGACAAAAGATTATGTAGTTATTCCGGAATATTTTCCCTTGAGAACACTCACTCTTGCAGGTATTTCATTGGTAAAGAATGTAGATATTTTATTTTCTCAGCTCCTCCCTGCTGTACTTCTGAAGCTCATCCTTAAAACCCCTCCCTGCTGGGCACTTGGCGAGAAACTCATTTTCAAAGCATCAGGCAGCACTTGGGTTGAATTGTAATGCTGACCCATCTTGAACTTTGCGGAGAAGTATATCTAGTAGTTATTGAAGTACTATGTGAACCCACACATTTATAAATTTACATTTGCATTTGAAGATGATGTTCAGAAAAAGCTCAAATCTTGTTTGTGCACTGTACGTTAAGTAGGTCAGGCTCACTCTAAAGGAAAATAAAAGCTTAAGGAAGGCAAAGCTAAATGTGAGCAATGCATTCTCTCATTAAATAAAATTTCCATGAAAGGCGTGCATATCTAAATGTCTTCCTATTTTGTCTTAAGTAGAAACCCAATGATTGATTAACATAGCAGCAGGTTTTTAATGGTGCAAGACATCCCCCTGCCATGGAATAATCAGGAAGTTCCATTTTATTTACTATAATGCTATTTCTAGCTATTTCATTAAATTTGTAATCACCATTGGTTCACTAAGATCACTAAAATCATATTTACATTTTAGAAAGTAACCAAAAATGTTCTCTTCATTGTTATTGCATTGTTATGCCCGAGAACACACAACTCCACCAGTCTTTCCTTTCTAATGACTCTACTGTTACTCCGCCCTACAACTCAACATGGCAAAGACGGAACGGCTGGTTATCACTGCTGACCCCATTGTCCAGCATGATTTCACCATACAACTAGAGACCTCGCCAAACCTTGTAGTGATCTTCGATGAGCAATGAACACCATCACTAAAACAGCCAGATTATGCAGATTTGCTCTGTTTAACATCAGAAAGATGAAAATCCCTCAACAGAACTTTCTCTTTCACAATTCCTGCCTGGTGAAACTCTCTTGAAGTCCCAATCTGGAAAGCAGAGTCTCTCGGAACCTTTAAAAAAACAACTAAAAACATTTTTGAATGTACTTACTAACATGCAAAAAACTCTGAAGCTATTAATCAGCTAGAACCTCGTCTTAGATTTAATCGACCTGCAACAAACTGCTTGCTGCGTTTACCGTAAAGGCCAATAGACACCGATTAAAATTTTTGGTCTGAAGGACAGAAAATTATGGGCTATATGGGACAATACACATCTGTATGAAGGATTAGTACCAACAAAAATCAGATCTGTTTTCCCAAGGAGAACGACCAATAAAAGCTGGCTCTTTTGATGATGTGAGTAGGACGTAAAAGAGGCGCTCGGTGGCGCTCATCCCACATTTTCATATCGATTTCATACAGGAAACCAATAGTGCCACAAATCCTATCTTTTCTCCACATTTTTTTCATAGCTTCCTGCCCGACATCCAAATTTTTTCGATGTCATCATTGGCTTCTTTCCTAATTCCCTGTGTGGCGTGGAGTGCAAAAACCATCTTCAGGCCGGGAGTGTCATTGCATCATTTTTATCCCCAACCACGACGAAGAGCACCCTGCCGAAAAGCCATCTGAAGATTCATTCATTCATTGCCGGTGCATTTCTCCAGCGCACATTCCGCGAAAGGAGGGGGTACACCATGGACAGGTCACCAGTCCATCCCAGTCTGAAGATTCATACGAATGCCAATTCGGATCAGAGGCCTTAAGCCGCCTTGGATAAAATTGTCTACTAAATTCATAAATGTTTTTTATGATTCTATAAGAGTCACATTCAATAGAGCAGTATGTGTGGCCTTTCAATAGCCCATGTGACAGACAGAATTGGTGTTTTCTGCTCATTATTTTTCAATTCCTTTGTGATGGCCAACCAGTAGCAAGTCTCAGTACGCCACAAGAAAGTCTCTTTTTTCTATGACTCCAGAGATCTAGACAGAAGAGCTAGAAGCAGACCTGATTTTACAACCTGTTTGGGATTTGGCTAGTATAGCGTGACTAACACCCCTGCTGAATCACATATGCTGCTGAATTTTAACTCCACTCTTCTGCAGGAGGCATCGCTTTTGCAGGACCTCAGAACAAATGCCATCTGTTACAAACAAACAAGTGAAAGAAAATGGTCCTTCTTCAAGAAATAAAGTTTGAGGCCTAAAAAAAGAACATATGTCATAACGCGCGACTCCAGACGGCCAATTATTTTTTATTCGGGCACTTAAACTTTGTGGAGGAGAGCAGGATATTGGCTGTAATGTATACACAACAGAGCCTGAAGCTATGGGGGCCCTGCAAGCTCATCCCAGGAGGCCCCAACTGAGGGAAGTGAAGGCACCTCCGAACGCAGACAGCCACCTGCATGTGTCTGCTGCTCTGTGTGCCAATTACTCACTGACAAACAGAGCGTGCGGCTGACAGTACTCAGCATGTTTGGCAGATGCCTGGCACCAATGCCCCAGTGTGCGCCCTGCATCAGTGTGGTCTTATAGGGTGCAGGCCTTGAGATGACAGCTTGACTGGACAACTGCCAAGATCAGAGGCATCTAAAGATGAGGAGGAACATACAGGGAGATCCTTTCTCGCTGAGAGTAATAGAAAGTGCATGCTTGCACTGGCTTGTTTACAACATTAAGAACTGGACCGATGGAGTTTTAGCAAATTTACAATAATCAACAATGATTTTCTGCATGAAATACACACCAAGGCTATTGTAGTCAATGAAAAAAGCTAAAATGAAAAAGGAAAAATATTTTTGTTACCTGAAATCAATAAAAATACAAATTCAAAATGCAATTGTTTTATGTAAAACAATCAACTTATTTTACTTTATCAGTGTTGCTGAAAGAAAATATCAGCGAATACAATCATCAAATAGCAAAGCCTTCCAATAGCCTTCACCGACCTAAACGTTTACATTTATAGAAAACTGTTCTCTCAAACACAGCAATGCTAGCATACTTCACAAAGGGGCCAAATCACCTTGAAGTTTGCATTGCGACACAAAAGAATTGTACTTTTTAATGAATTGTGACAATATTTAGAAGGGTGTTTGCTGCTCAAGACCAAACATTGGTAATTCTTTGCTTTAGGCTTCAATGCATAACTCTGCATCGTAATATGTTGACCAAATCATTTTAATTATTGTGATATAATTACTGCAATTTATGTATGCAAATTTAGGACACAAAACCTTTAATTAGAGATAACCTCAAATAATAACTTCCTTCATATAATTAATGCAGTGATTCAACCCAGTGCTCAAACAAGTTTCATTAATGGATTGAAAGCTGGAAACGATGGAGTATCCAGTTCTAAGGGTGGATTAACTCATGCCGTTTTACAATTATCTCTATATGCAAATGGTCCAGATAAGCAATCACTCCGTCTCCCAACAGCTATGAAGACAAAAAAAAGTTACCCAGCTCAAAATAATGATGTCAGCAACTGAAATATTTTAAACTATTACGCTCCAATATAGAAGCCATTTAATTTACTTTGCTTTTGAATATGTGCAGTAGTGCCAGATAAGAACATGAAGAAAAAAAACATTATTAGTTCAGTAACGTATGGTTTGCTGGGAGATAAAGTTAGGACTTAACAGCAAATAATGGATCTTCATTGAATATGTATGCGGTGCTGGTTTCCACTGTGGTTTGAATGAAATGAAGGGATTTGTTTTGAAGGAAGAGTGCTTTTTTCTCACCTTCAAGAAGTCTCATTTCTAGATTAAAACGATCTGGTTATATTTATTCTTTCATCCTGTATTAACGGCTCATTTTAGCATGCAGTGTTCATTCACTTGTTAAGAGCTGAGAAGTTTTCTCATCTCAGCATCAGCAAAGCTATGTGTACAATGAACACTCTCTTCTCTAGACCCTTGGTTCACTGTATACTTTGTAGACTTCCCAGCTGTTAACAAACTGAGCCCAGGTCTGTTTTACTGCGGGCCAAGGGTCCTTAACTCATCTTCAACGCAAGTTATGGGATTGGGGGTCCACCTCTAGGTCTCCACAGCTTCTAATAATTGCTCTCTCTCCGGATGAATAGTCTCAAAGGGCTCAATTTAGGCAGCAGACGGTCTTTCCAGCAAAGATTACTATCTGGGAGCTGCTGAATTCAAAGGGATTTGTGCATTCCTGTTCAGCAGCTTGTGTCAAAGAGTCTGGAAACCAACGAACATGCACATAATGGCTATAGAATGGGAGCCATTCACATGAGCATCACTGCATTTGGGAGATGCTGAGGCACTTAAGTGTGAGGAATGGCACCTGTTTGGCTTTTTTATTACTTTGCTTGTCAGTGCAGTACAGTGTTGCTCTCAAGACACTTGGTTTAGGCATTTTCCAAAGCCCCATAACTAATTATATATTCTGCGAGTGGTACAAACTGGTCCTGATTCACACAGAAATGTAAATATAATGTTAATATTCTCACCCCAAAGCTAAGCAAATTATTGGTGCCTTTTTATTTAAGCAGAATGTACGTGCATGTTTCTTAAAACTGTTGATCAGACATATTGCAAGTGGTTCTTACATCATTGCAAAATGATCTGATCATCCTTATATTTAATACCAAAACAAGGTATTTCCCTTTTCTGCATATGATCCCATTCAAGTCAATGGAATTTTTTTCATAGTGTCTCCCTGTACTCCCTCAGTTGCTGTCAATCTCTTTATTATCCAATTGGCATCCAGTATTCCATAAAAGGATCTCCCAGCGTCCCTTGTCCTTCGTCAATATCATTTCCCAGTGACTTCCTGGAGTCCCTCACAAGTGTTTTGAGTGATCTGTCCTCTGCTTTGTCTCCTTTGTTATCTGTGGAGCTTCCCTTTTGGTGTTCGAAGTCCATCGATGGCTTGTGTTTGGTGTTTGTCTTCCGCATTGGCACCCAAGCTTTTTATAGGCATTTCCTATCATTTATTATGAAGCCCAGATATTTTTTATAACTTTATTATGCTTACATATGCAAGTAACCATGGGCTACTTGGTATAATCAATTTTCAGCCATGGTTTCTACTGTATTATACGCACTTGATGGAGACAAACACATTCCGCTTGCAATTGACTAATCCCAGGCTTGGATCGTGTTTGAAATAACTGTTTGGATTACCCATCGACCCAAATATATGTTGTGAAGTTTCATACGACGATGCAACTCAATCTAAAACCTTGGGCGCCAATGAGACATCACACATCCGACTGAATGAGTGGTGCCAACGAAAAAAAGACTTTTGAAGAGCACCCTGCTGAGATTTGTGCAAATCTCCATTTGGGCCAGTGTGAAGAGGCCTTAAATCAATTCTATTTCATGGACCTTGCAACATACAGAAACATTATGTAGCACGCCAAACACAATCATGTTCATTTATTTGTACCAAAGAAAAGACATGGGGATATTATACAAAAAAAAAAAAAAATCCATAGACAGCCCCACACAGGTTGTTTGATCCGAAATGAAATTCACAACAACTTTGCTATTCAGATCGCTCAAATTAAATGGCTAAAAAGAATCACTATTAATGAGGAGGATTGCAAGGTTATAGCTGCAGTGCTCTAATGATGCCAATGTGAAATTCACTCACACAGAGACACATTAAATGGGGAATTAATTCAGGCAATTTAAAATATTAAATAATCAAAGCCTAGAAGACCTTAGTCATTGATCGTTAAATTCAACCTGACAGATTTTGATAAGATGTCTTATGGGAATGATACTCACATTTGTTTTGTATTTAAAGAGGTATGAATAAATTCTTAATCGTAGCAGTGAGACTCTCTTTGACGAGGTTTCCAGTGAATAAAACAGTATACTGAAGGCCATTATGTTAAAAGTTTTTCTATGCAATACAAGACCCCACGGCAACTTAACGTTCACTTATGACGCTTTACTTCTGAGTTCTTTGTAATGAATGACAAGATTTTCTGATTGTAGTGGGAGAAAACGAAATTACATAAAAATATCTATTCTTTCTTACCTGCAGAAGACCATCTTCTCTTCAGACAGTGCGGATATCGTGTGCTTTGTCCTGACCTCTCCACGCAGCCCTCGGAGGCAGGATTACACAGAGTTCCTGTGGATGGATAGTGTGATAGATGTTTAAACAAAAATCAAACAGGAGAAACTTCAATCATTCAAACTTTAGGTTTGCCATGAGTTGAAGAAGATCAATAGCTAGAGCGCTCAATCTCACTGCTGAGTCCCTTCAAACAACATGAAACCTTTTATAGTGTCTTCATGGTGTTACAAAGAATAATGAGAGCATTTCTGGCTTCTCCAGTTTTTACTTATTAAACCACTCATTGAGCATATTTTTCCTTAAAAGAATTACAACATTTCTTAAAAAAAATTGTGCTGTTGCAATGCATGTAAAACAACTCAACAAGATGTTTTAATGTTTTATAACAAAACATTAAAAACTGCAGGTGTCTTCAGGAATATAACTATTCCTCTGGTTGTGCGCACACAATGCAGTGGAGACACCAAGCGATTTTAAGGTTATGATTAAGGATTGCATTTCCATCATCCTGAAATTTCTGAGGAGCAGTCAATATGGTGGAAGTGAAATAATGACTGAAATGAAGGTAATGCATGAAAAGCTACAGAGATTTAATGTGAAGGTGACTGTATTGATGAGTGAAGAAGCTGCAGTACAAAGTAGAGACTCTGGGAAGGAGGCAGAGAAATAATCAGACACATGAGAGGAAGATTCCGGTAAAGACGAGGTCAAGTTGGTTTCTAAACCTGATGCTGCATTCTCAGAGGAACTGCCTTCTGTGCTGGCTGTGCACAGAAGCTTTGCTTACATTGGTAAGGGAAACATCTCATATCCAGTGGACATTCAGTATTTATTCATTCACCAAAACCCAGCCTCTAGAGTTTTCCATTTTCTGATTTAATCTGCCATTTTTCCGTAACTCAAAGCAATGATAGTTCGTTTGGAATCAAAACAATTGGTTGGAAAAGATTATGCCATGAAAAAAAAAAACATTTTGAGAAAACAAGATGGCTATATGTGTATTAATTAGGGCTAGAGCACCAGAGGTGCATAGAACTCTGTTGTAATTGCTCAGAGTATTATTGTTTCTTGGCTTTCCGTGTATTGTTGAGGGTCGAAAAGTCACACTCACATCAGAACTTGTGCAAATGTACATCTGATTTGGGTTTAACAAGTGACTGTTGAAAATTCCACTACCTACATACTTCAGCTTATGGTGCACTTATGGTTCCAAGACTTAAAAATAAGTTATAAAGATTGTATTTCCAAACTCAACTGGAAGTTAAATATTTTAATGCATTTTTACTTGCCATAAAGCGTCTCTATCGCAACATTGCATGGTACATGGAAACTGTGACATTATTTGCAACGTTTTGTGGGGATTGAGTACTGACACATCACCTGATCAATGAACAGTCAGTAAAAAAAATGTAGAAGAGACAGAAAAGTATTTGGCATGTCTCTCACTTTGATTCAATATTCACATTGTTTATCCCACTACAATGTTCAAAAAGAAAACTGTATAGAAGTGAAAACAAACCAACAAAACACAGTAAAAGATTCATAGTCACATTTCAGCTTGATTTCCGAAGTAGAAAATAAAGTACACATCAAAACCGAACATCAATTTCCATAATACTGTCCTCGAATGATAGAATTCAATAATCCTCCAGCTCTCTGTCTACATATATTGCCTGCCATATGAGTTTGGTTAATGCTTTGCACAGCCCATCTGTCATTGGAATATCATTGTAAAGTGCCTCAATGTAAAGCAGTCCAGAACAAACTGCAGCAGATGAACATCCTTCTTTGAAACCTTCTTACTGGTTTAATTTTGTGGCAGAACTGCCAACTCATAATGGAATGAATGAGATTGTACACACGTTTGTACGCTGCCTTGTATTGATTTCCAGGCAGAACTAGTGGCTAGCTCAGGAACCACTCTTCAGGCAGATGTCTGATAGACTTCAGCAAGTCTTCACTTCATCACGGCAGGCCACCGCTGACAGTTAGATGCTGGAGGGCAATTAAAATTAAAGCGTGGCTGATTAGAATATCATATTCATCTGGATGGTAATTACTGTGTCTGGCTTGGTATAAATAATTAATTATGCAAAACCCATGCAGCTGCCACTGGCTAGAGTTAACTGACTTTCTGTCAATATCTCACAGTGCTGGAAAGGATAAAGAGACTGTGGAAATAAGCACTTTAGCTGCTATCTCTCTGCCCCGTCTGCCCATCGAATCAGTGTCTGTCTGCCCTCAGAATGAGCAGGTGGCACTTCGGGTGCCTTTTTTGAAGCTCTCAAAGCATGGCAGTTTTAAAGGGCACTGAACAGAGCTACAACCTCTCATTAATACAAATGAACTCTTTAGACGCTTTCATTTACTCAGGGAGATGTGTTAGCTTGGTACTACCTTGGTGAAAATTAATGAAGAATATGAACAGTGAAAGCTCCTAGATTAATGCGGGGGAATAAATATTTCCTCTCAACGTGATGAATTTCATGTGTTTGAGGAAAACTGGTACTGCTCCAGATTGTCGGTACAATGGTGGTTTCTGAGATTTCTCTCGTAATGTTGTTTTCCTTTCATTTGTCCCGGGGCTCTGCGTTACAACAAGGCAAACCTCTTCCACCCTTGGCTGGATTTTTCATTAGCCGTCTACACAGTGATTGATGATGGGAGTCACTCACACTTGAGGAGGACTTGATGGCATTGACTAGTGAGGTAACCTCAAGCTACTCAGTGGATTCACAGACAGCAATGTTTTAGGTCTTCTTAATAGACAACAGTACCAGTCAATCAGTCACTGGTAAAACTGAAAGAAAAAATTTGAAAAAAAAAAAAAAAACGTTTTCGGTCATTGTTATGCTGGGATACCCATCCATAAAATGTAATCAAGGCACTGGTCAACTGAAGGAGGTTCTCGCCAAATATTTCATAGTATACGGCCCCATCCATCCTCCATTTAATGTAATGTATTTGTCCTGTTATCACTGTCATGAAAAAAACAAACACGTCAAAGCTTTTCAATTAAACTACTTTATTACTAAGAACTGTGTTTTAGAGTTCATAAACAGCATTCTTTTTCCATGAGTTCCAGATGTGATTGGAGTTTATTGTGTTACCAATTGTTTTCTTGGTGATTATGGTCTCGTTTGCCTTGAGATTGCACAGTGGTTTTGGTTTTGCTTCAGTTTCCTTCCATCCTCAGTTGTTTGGTGATTCCCTATTGCTCCATAAACATTGTTCAAAATAAAAATATAGTAAATTTGTGAAGTTGATTTGATATAAGATATATCATCAGGGTTACATTTTCACAGCTCAAAGTCATCAAGGATCACTTTTAGGGGCTTTCGACCTCATTCTGTACTCTTTAGTGGTAACCATTTGGATGAGATTCTAAAAACAGGGCAGGCCATGACAATTATTTTCTAGATAAGCTAGACACAACATCCTGTTGATCACTGACTGGTTGAACTCGCACTGATTGGCCAGAAAGTACTGTCACTATCTGCTTCATTATAGTGTCATCATAGAAGCCAGCAAATCAGGCACTAGTTTGAAAAAAGTCGACTGGAGAGAGATTAATGTGTAGATGATTTTTTTAAAATGAGCTGTTCGTATAATTTGAGACTAGTAAATGCAACAAAATAGTCTTGGGGTTTAAGCAAATGTACTTCGGTACCAGGAAAGAATTGATATTGTAGGTAAACTTATCACGTTTAAAATGTACATTTTCTTAAATCACAAAGCAACAGATGGATAACATTATATGAATAGCCCTCAAAGCCTAGTTCCATTTCCACAGGTGTTCATTAACCGAATACTGAATATATACCGAATATATTCAATCCTCAAAATACTGAAAGACCAAACAAGAGCTTAAAAAAAACATACACAAAAAGAAAATACAAATATTTGGCTTGAGTAGATCAGACAGACAGACAGGCAGCAACCAGGAATGCAAATAGTAAGAGTGTGTTGTTGATATGAGCTGATAAATTCTAAATACACATACAGCTGCACATAATTCTTTACGGTAGTGATAGGTAGGATAGAGTAAAAATCTATGGAGAAATACTTACATGTCAAGTGCAAGTGTGTGTGTGTATATATATATATATATATATATATATATATATATATATATATATATATATATATATATATATATATATATATATATAATAGTTAGCCAAAAATAATTGTTATTCTTGATTGCCAAGAATAATTGACACTAATTTATGCAATCAAAACCATTTTCTTCAGGTTAAATGGAATAGCCTATAACAAGGGCTCTAAACACTTGACATTGGTTAAAATATTATGTTTTATCTTTTCTATATTAAAACAGTAAAATGTGGATTTAAAACAGAAGTGGGAACAAGTTAAAAACACTAAAACATTTTACAAACAAGTAGTTGTTTCTATGCCTCATTAGCACGAACTTCCCAAAGGCAGCTACAGGACCATGTGGAGATTAATGTAGTGCAGAGCATTATATAACAGTGTGGTTGTTCTCTTCCATCTGGGAATTTTCTGGAAACTTGTGTTGGAACAAGAACAAAGTAAGCTCAAGATCACTTAATGTGTTTATTAAACTTTACGATACCCTTCAATTACTCTCCAGCTACCCTATATGAGCAGTGTCATGGCTTTAGCTGGACCCAGCTGTTAAATCTTGCAGCAGAGTATGGATGAACTGAGGAGAGGGAGAGGGAGAGAGAGAGAGAGAGAGAGAGAATGTTAAAAATAAAGCAACCACACTGTATAAATCTTGACAGAAATGCTCGCTAATTATGAGCAGCCTTGAACAGATTCTTTCCAAACAGAGCAATTACTGGGTGGGCTCAGCGATTTTGGAGATTACGGCACTTTTCTGACCACAGCTAGGCCAAATCACAGCCTCACTTGGAATCATGTCTAAGCGACTTTGAAAATTACATGTAATCTCAAACATATTAAATGTATGTTTAAGTTTGCCATTTACAATTAGGTCAAATAATAGATTGTTGTATAATATTGCCCTGAACTGATATTCGAGCTGGCTGATTGCTGTGGCATACTCTGAGCTCAACTGCTGGGCTAATGGGCTAATGGAGTTTGTATTGACCACTTGAAAAGAGTTCAATAATGATATACTGGTATAACACTGTGGATGTTTGCATGTTCTTCTGCGTGCCTTACAGTTTTACACAAAGAAAGATTAATTGCTTGGCTTTTCAGTAGGAAATTAGTTCATAATGCAGTACATCTATTAACTCTGAAAGGATTATAGATTTGTTTTTCTAGCGCAGGACACTAGTTTGAACTGGGTGTTTGTTTTTATTTATATGTAATTAATATAGCACTTTATGTAATATCATACACTTTAGCAAATTAAACTTTGTCTAAATTAAACTGTAAATAGTTATTTGAAATCCTTAAGAAATCAAATTTTGGAAAAAAAATCAAGATATTTCATTTAAGATTTTTTTTTTTTTTACATAAGTATTTAATCATATAAATATCTCTTCTAGATTCTTTGTGGCAAGGGGTTCTACACATTTTAGTATGCGTCCTGCAAATACGATTATTTATGCAGGGTTTCATTATAAACATTGAAATTAAAAATATGTATAATGTAAAGGCAAGTTGTCTCATGGTGATGGGTGATAGCGGAAATAAAGTATAACTTAAAATGGCTTATTAATAATAAAAAAAACACAAAAAACAGAAATGCTAAAGAGCGTGTAAGCCTAACAAACTACAACTTAAATACAAGAAACGCATACTAACTTGTGAACATAAAGCAAACTCTTACAGATCCAGTGCTATATAAGCATAAAAAGAACAAACTACTGACAGTATTTGCACAAAAACATAAATTAGCAAAAGGATTACTAGCAGAACTCAGACGGTAATACACAGGACAAAGGCAAGAAGTGATAGACGTAATGAATCCAACAGAGTTTGTCCAACAAACAATCAGAATCAGGTGTGCTGGCAATTAGGTAGGGCACAGGCAGGGAGGGGGAGGAGCATGAAGTCAGATTGAGAGAGAGAGAAAAGAACAAGACACATACAGAAAACATTCATAGTATTCGAAATGCTGATGGTTTACAATCGGTTTATTTAATTAAATACAAATATGTCTCACAATGTTAATAGTTACTTATTATAGAGAGCCACTCTGTTAGCACATAAATGTTACAATAAATAACTCATGAAACCTTATAAAATCTATTTAATACTCTAGTCTAAAGGGTTAGAAATTTTACAGTTTTTAGCTCTGTCAAATTTTCTTCAGACACAGTCAGGCTACATTCAAAGTGCAGGTCTTAATGTTCAATTAAGATTTTTTAAAAAAATGAAATCGGATCTTTTTGGTGCGCTTATTAAAATTATTGATAATTTGTGACTCAAGTCTGACCACTGTGTGGGAAAGTAAGCTGCCCCAATGCAACACACATGCACAGTAGAGGAAACAACGTCATATTTTGTGGCATTGTTGAAAATAAAGATTGTTAAATTAATTAAACATGTTTCTGGGGGCATGGTCAGGACATGACCGCCCATCATTTATCCCATTTCCTCAATCCTTTATAAGCCGTTCCATCCCATCTCTTAATGACTCAGTCCAATCAGCTTCCTGTCTTCCTCCCCTTCTCCCCATGGGGTGGGTACGCGAACGCAAGAGACCAAGACAAACAGAATATTTGCGTAATAATGGTGGAAGCCACGAGAGAGTTATTTTAACAACACAATCTTCATTGTACGTACAGCTCTGAGTACCTTCTCATATTGCAATCATTGGAAAACAGTTTCTCCAGGAACTTTTAACTGTAAGAAAGCGCATCTAAATGGGGATTGATGAAAAAAATGCAAAAATCTAAATTGAGTCGTCCAGACGGTCATGCTCAAATCAGATACAGGTCACAATAAGTCTAAAAAAAAATTAATTGCCTTCTGCTGCAGTTTGAACGGCACCTTAGACTCTCTTGGGCCTCACTTTGGGTCCTGAACTGCAGTTTGTAATCCCTTTTTTAATCAAAAAGAGGAAAATTATTACAAGAACAAACCAGTTGTTACTCCAAAAAACCTCCTTGATCATTATACCAAAATGAGAGCATATTTTCTGGCAATATCAGCTTTATCTCAATGCACACAAATGCAGTTTAGAAACAGCCTAAAATTGGTTGAAGGCCCCTTCCTTTGGGGCCCCTTCCTCACGCCCAAACTCAATCCTAGCATTTTGCACCTCATGTTCCTCTTTTGTGGTTTGTTCCTCTCGCCTTCTGTTACCAGATATTGACAGAGTAAAAATATGAGGCTGAAAAAACATCATACACACTTCCTGTGTCTGCACATTTAAAGGGTGTATCTAAGGCTTGCAGGACTGTTTTGCCTCTCAGAGACAGCAAAGCAAAGACATAAATCAAGGCTGTTTCATGTAAGATATGAGATTTTCTCTGAGCCTTTCAAATCAAGCCTTTTATGCTGGAAAATGACTGACAGTTGTAATGGTGTAATGCTCACAGAATAAACTGAATAGAAAGAGGCAGTGAGCCAGCACAGATCTGATCATGAAGGAACAGCTTCCAAAATAGAGCTGGCAGCCAGAGCCCAGCTGATTCTGCTTTAATACAGCTCGTAATGTGGAAAACTGGGAGCCCTTCCTGTCCATAATTATGGGGTTCCAACATTAAAATGTGGTGGTAACTTTAAAATGAAAAGCGTCTTAGTGCAAAGGAACTCACTGTTAACAAGGTTGTAAATTATCACAAGGCTGAAGCAGAGAGAAGCTCATCGGTTCTCTGAGGTGAAGGAAAACAAACCTTGGTGAATGTTAATGCAGATCAATGCTGACAATGTGAAAAAAAAGTATGTTTTAGAACTTTTAGATTAAATATTATTTTGTTACAGAACAGGAACTACGGGAATATTTTGTATGTACAGCATTTGATACAGATATGTTATGGAACCCTGCAGCTGACTGAGGTAGAGTTCATTCATTCATTTTCCAACCTGCTTATTCCCTTTTTTTGGGGTCATGGGGGTCTGTCTGTGCCTATCTCCAGCACACATTAGGCCAGAGGCGGGGGTACACACTGGACAGGTTGCCAGTCCATAGCAGGGCAACATGCATATTCACACCTAAGGGGAATTTAGATTATTCAGTTAACCTAACCACATGTTTTTGGGATTGTGGGGGAACCCGGAGGAAACCCACGCAAGCATGGGGAGAACATGCAAATGGTCCCCGGCAAGCCTTGAACCGACAACTTTCTAACTGGAAAGCAACAGTGCTACCCACTGCACCGTGCCGCCCTAGTAGAGTTCATAAAATTTTAAAATAAACTTCATCCATCTGTCTATACATCCATCCATCCATCCACACACCCATGCAATTATCCATCCAACTATCCATCCATCCATCCATCCATCCATCCATTCACTGACCTGTCCAACCATCCATACATCATCTACCCCTCCATTCATCCATCCATACTATTTATATCATTCTCATTCTTGAGAGTGTCATTCAGATTTCCATTACAACAGAAACAGTGTACATTAAGAGGGTTTATCTTAAGAATCCCCCCCCCCCCGATCTTTGGTGAACTTTTAGTAAACTAAACAGTCTCTAGTCTCGCAAACATAAATCTGAAATCCTCTTCAGAAAAACTACATTTTTATATACTACATATTTGTAGATTGTTATTTATAACTGAAGCACCAAGTGTATTCACTGTCCATGTATGGACACTTTCCAAAGTAAGCTAGACAACTACTGATGCGAATGTGATTTAAATCAACTAATTAACAATTAAGTTACCATAGCTGTGACTATACTCATGCCAAGGGCATCATTTTTAGAATTTCCCATGGTGACTTCAGTGGGTTCCTGGAAAATAACTCTTCATACCACAAATGGATCAGATGACCCTTTCAATAGAGGAGGAGCCACCTTGGTGCACTCCATCTGCTGCATATCAAGGGAATGGAGATCATCTTCAAGTGTCCTTGCCATGAAAAGCCCCTGATAGAACAAGATGATGGAAGGAAATTAATGATCTCTTTAAGTCATGTAGGCAGATTCTGATCACGCAGTATCTTCATGCATGTATTATATCAATTGAATTAGCTTGTGACTTTAGCAAATGTGCAAGATATCTTTAAAGTGCTTGCTCTTTTGCTATGCCATTAGCTTGAGATGTTTCCTGCCATTCAATCAGAACTGCATTATACCTTTGTTTTAAAATCACAATGGTTATCTTCTATTGTGGCAGTGGTAACATTGTAGCATTAGTGCTCTCGTCAATGTAGGATAAGGTTATCAAATCTCTTTCCATGTTCAGTAATTCTATAAGTCTATCCAAACCTTCTGTCCGTCAAAAAAGAAATGATACCATTTCAAATAATGTATTTAGCCATTCTTAATTGTTCAATTGTGTTTTACCTCCTTTGAAGAGAATCATGCTTTATCAATAAACAAAGTTAATCAACAAAGTCTTGACATAAAACTGCAACCTAATACATTTTTCAGTTGTCTCTTTTTCCGTTCTCAAGATTGCAAAGAAATTAATCTAGTTTACTAACTAGGATCTCGTTAAGATGAATATTATAGTTATTGGAACGTGCTTTACAGAGAGAACACATGAATGGAATGAATATGACTATGATCCTACACTCTGAGTACGCGAAGAGTCAGAATGGCATTTTATTTTGTATAATCTATTAATTGAGACACTGTTTTATATGATTTCCAACATTAATAAGAGCACCACTCTATACTCAGGCTCGAGCTGATGTGACAACCAAGGTTTTATGCATGTCATTCAAAAATAAGTGTGGAAGCAAAATTCTTGGCTCAAAATAACCAGCAAGTTGGAGACCGTAGCTATGGGGTGCACAGAACACATGAACACACACTCAGACCAGACTAATGCCATTTCTCATACTGAAGTAACTGCAGGGGCCTGGTCAAACCCATCCATCAGTGCAGGACGACCTTCAGTCTGGACCGCGGCTAATGCATTCAAACAACTGTAAAAACGACAGCAATAATTGGAACCTTCTTCAAGCCAGCCGAGAAAGGATTCGCTCTGCAAACATCCCTTTAACCACATACAACACAAAAAACACACAGGTAAATGCTACACGCCTAATTGGACTCATGTGAGAGCGGTATTGCTTGTGTTTTAGTTCGATTTCATGCTTGCTTTGTCCCTTCTCAGTGAAATCATGAGTCTGTGTTTATTCCCTCTGACACTCCACATAACGAATCAATTTTTATTATTGAGTGTTTGTGCTGCATTACTGTTATGAGATGAAAGTTGCACTGATTCAGTCTATTGTCCACACATTAATTTCTTATAATCACTTCTTATATTATCATCTGCTACAACAGAGAACACTTTTTATTTACTGAATTTTTATTACTTTTGAAGCTCATTTTTTAAGACAATACAAGAAACACATTTTTTAAGACAATTTACTTATCGATCTTTTTTATTTACTATTTTTTGTTATTTCCAACTATGAGCCAGTTGTAAATAAATCAAATCTATTAAATATGAAAATTAAATAAAAATATATTTTTTATTTAGGGTAAAACAAGGGTTTACTTAGTAGAAAGGGTTTACTTAGTAAGTAAGTCCCAGACTTCTTGGGGCTAAATGTTAAAATAATTATTTTTTAGTTTTTTTTAGTTTTCCTTCTTTTCTACTGTCTTTTACTTTCTTTTACTAGCTGCTCTTGAATAACCATGTCTGGAACTCTCTTTCTTTTTAACATCCGTCACTTCCTAGAGCCATTATCAATATAAAAACACTAATCAAAATAAACCCATCCACCTTTTTCCACAGCCAGGTTTTTAAGTCAACCAACAAAAGCTGTTGACATTACGTCATCCTCCATCTCGTCTCAGCTCTATGACTGCCGGTGCCTCTTGGCAGTGATGACACACGAGCGTGCCCTGTGCAGCCGGAGTGGAATAATGAGCCAGCAGCTCCTGCCACAACTCAGATAAGCACAGACGGGGCTTCGGTGCTCCTGGTCAAACAGCACAGCCGTGCTCTGGCTGAATGCAGTCTGAGAAGCACACAGTGTGGAAAAAGCATCCTCTCAGGGAGGAGACTTGTGAATGATGCCAACCAGGCTCCCACATAGAAACACAGGGGGTTGCATACCCTTTAATCGCACAGGAGAAGAAAGCAATGGAGATTTAAATTAAATGTTTTGATGGGATTAGTTTTTATATATGCCATGAGTGTGTTTCACAAGATTACCTGTGCTCAGTGACAACCTTTGTATGTGGCATTGGATGAAAATACTTCCTAGAGTAGATGTGTTTAACTCTAAGAAGTCTCCACATGCATCTGTGTGTGCGCCAATCACACCGGCTGTTTTAAATTTAGTAGGAATGATGCAACTCACAATTAAAATCATTTAAATTCCAAATGTAACATGTAGGTTTTGATTTTGGGTTTTAAATTAACATTACAAGAGATATAACTCATAATTTGCAAGGCATTTCAAGGCGTTTTTACTGAAACAAACGACCCAATATTGATGTTTTGAAAGCATCAGAAGTTTGTGTTGATAATCAAAAGTCGCAGATAAGCTAGCTAAATTATTGTATAAGTGCCCTTTGTCATAACTGCAAGTAATCTTGTTAAGGAATTAAGGAAATATTTATTTACGGAGAAGCAAAAGAACAAATTGTTCAAAGAATAGTTGTGTTTAGTGAATGAGAGTCGCCCAAATTGCCATCCAGGTTTTTTTATCCACTCAATTCATTATTTAGACATATAGGGATTTTCTCACCCAATATGCAGCAGTTAAGAAGTATGCACTTTCAGATTCTGCTCATGAAGTGACAGTTATCTTTTAATGATCATAAGAAGCTCATGAGCACAATCTCTCTTTTTCTGTTCAAATGGGGAACGGGTTTTCAGGTGTTCCCTAAATTAAATCTAATCTGCTATTCTTCTTTAAATGGTCATGTAAGGTGAAACATCTGTGAAAACCTGATATTCACAAATAAGAACTATTCCCATGGGTTCATAACTACCACTTAAAATCCTCCATGTATCACCAGCTTGACTTTAAATAAATCTATCACTATTTTCCACACAGTATTGAATTAAAACCAGACTGAGCCTTTCCAGCTTTTGGGGTTTTCATAGATGTGCTCCGCAGGCTGTTCTCTGTATTAGCACAATACTAATGCCTCAGATGTCAAACTCATATAAATCAGGTGGTAACATAGGGAGTGAAGACAAACTCATCTCTTTCACCATAAACTATTCAGCTGATGCTGTTCATCCACCTGGGTGCAATTTTATAAATGAACTACACTCTGAAAGCCCATCACCAATTCACCTGAATCAACAAGGGAAGACTAAGTTTGAAGGAAAATTACTAAGCTGCCATTTATTTCTACAAAAGTGAATATTATAGTGAGTTCATGGGTGAAATTAACTTAGAAGAATAATAAGTCTAAAGCCAAAAATTGCAAATAATTGCGACACATACGTAGGCCTCTTAGCATATTCACTTAAAGCACACTGGTATGCGTGAATTTCTATATTAATTGGGGTGTTTGAGTGACAAAGAATAAATACCAGGTTCCACAGCCACAATTATACACTTATTTTATTTGATTTGTGAAGTAATCGCTTGTTTTTTGTGGGTTTTATGTTTTAGGACCACATGCAGTAGTTACAAATCTGTGACATGCACAAGGGTAAAGCTATATGAATGTGGTTGTTAAGTTTACCGTTAGGTTTTTTTTTTTTTTATTTCTAGCATGTTTTTCCCTTCCTTCAGTATGCTTCCAATGTTTCCTTCACCTTCTGGTCATTATATCGAAACCAAGACACTGCCAAGACTGGAGAGTAGGGAAACAAAGACATAGTCGAGACCTTAGCACATCAAAACCAAGACATTTGAGTTTGTAGAGTATCGAAACAGACACAAGACCAGAGTAACACATCAAGGCCAAGACACATTTGAGTCTGTAGAGTAGTGAAACAGACACAAGACCAGAGAGTATCGAGACCAAGACTGGAGAGTATAGAGAACAACACAGTTGAGACGGTAATGCATCTAGGCCAAGACACATTTGAGACTGGAGAGTATCAAGAGCAAGACACATTCGAGACCAGAGTATGGAGACCAAGATACTGACAAAATGGAAGAATATCGAAACCAAGACACTAATGAGAACAAAGTCTCAGGACAAAGACACTGACAAGATTATTGAAACTAAGGCACATTTGAGACTGGAAATTATCAAGAGCAAGACACATTAAAGACAAGAGCCTATAACACCTCTTATTCTATAGTGTAGCAAGACCCAAACTCATTGGAGACTATAAAGTATCCAAAACAAGACAAATCCGAGACCACAGAGTATTGAGACCAAGACACAGCATGATCCAATGTATTTGCACATTAGGTGGATAAATACCAAACATTTTTGCTTTAAAGTAAGCTAATATTTACAGAATTAACCGAAACTGTGTCCAGTATCCTTTGTTTTCATTTAGAGTTAATTTTAGACCTGAAGGCAATTTAATTGAATCTCTAGTGTCTGTTTAAAACCCTCTGCAATTTCCAAGGCTGAATCATTAAAAATACTACACACCACACAGTTATAACTAGTATCATGGGTTACCACATCCCAAGGTTTATAATTGCTCATAATGAAATATCACCCCACTTCCTTGCAATTTACACTGTCCAGAGTTTGAAGAGATACACGCATACACACAAAACCTTTTTTTTCCTCACTCTCCCAAGTCTGAATAAAGCAAATCATGTTTTTTGAAGAGTGGAATCTGGAAATAGTCTCAATTCGAATCCAGCTCTGTAGCCACACTACACAGAGTATAGTATAGGTCTGTTCAATACAGTTCTCCTTTAAATTCTATTTTGAAAGAAGTTCCCAAATACAAATGAATCCAATGATTAGAGATTTTAATGCTAAAAAAAAAGTCATCCTCACCAAACCCAACATTTATTATTGAAGAAGTTTAGTGGTTTTCCAGAAGCTACATTTGAAAGCTACCCCCAGAAGCCACAAGACCATCAGATCCAGGCACAAACAGCACGTGTGTGTTCCAGCTGAAAACAGCCTGGGGCCACTCTATAGACCATGTGTACACTGACCATTTGAGATGAACAGGTATGTCTTACCAGGATAAACCAGCTTGCAGACGCTAAACAAATTGTAGAACTGAATTAATGAGTGTGAATTGATTTAGCCACACCTACAGGAAGTCAGAAGGACAGCAAGAGTGCTTCCTGTTTAGCTCCAGGGGGAAATACAATTTAATCAACAGAAGACAGCACTATAATGAGCTTTGAGGATTTCACAGGATTCATTTATTGACTTTTTATAGTTAAAAACCCTGTTAAATTACAATAGAACAGCTTTTTATTTATAACGTCATCTTCGTCATCTAGGCATTATCTAATTCTAGATGGACATATAGTGTAATGTATATATTGCCCAAGAATTACCCATATCAGAATGGGAAAATTGCAGATTTCACTATTTACATTTTGCACTTCCCTTTCGCAGGTACATACATATTGCAGTTTGTATAAGTTCTGTATAGCAGATTTCGTAATATCCGTATAGCAGATTTCATCATTTCCATTTTGCAGATAGAGGCACTTCTCTCTCACAGCTTGATGGACTTCCATATTGCAGATTTTAACATTTCTGTATTGCAGATTATGTCAATTACGTGATGCAGATTCCTTAACCACACTGAGAATTTTACCACTTTATATATATTAGCTATATTGTCTGTTTGTACAGTGGACTTAATAATGAAAATCCTAGATGTAGATGCTGCTAACAAGCAAATGTTCTTTTTTTCGCTCACAGAAACAGTACCAGGGCAGTTTAAATCCAGAATGTTACAATATTTCAATGTCATTTACGATCACTGGTAACTTAAAAAAAGTACATATATAATTTTTTTTTTATTTAATTGTTTGTATGTAAATAGTAAGTGAGGAAAAGAATTCCTACATGATTTATTTCTCAAAATAAAATGCAATAAAGAGAAAAGTTGAAGAGAGGTTTGATGGGGGCATCAGAGCAGCACTAGTCAGATACTGAATCTTTTGCTGAGAACCTCTTTCAGCTAGCCTCACCTCAGCTAACTCTCAAGCCCTGTATACCTCACTTAATACCCTCCACTGCTTCCTGCCCCAGCCTCGGCCTCCTGTCATGCATATCAATGCAGCATGAGCTAGAACAGAAGGCTAAAGGATTGGCTCGAGCACTGAGGCCTACACAACAGTCGGAATCAATCAAGTCTGCAGGATTACTGCTCCACTGAGTTGTGATCAATAGATCCACATTGCTATCCCCCTGCTAGGAGATTGACGGGGGTAAATAAGAGGCCGTTGGCTGATAACTCCCCCTTCCACTCCGATCTTTTATGTATGCCCCCACGAGAAGGCCAGTGAAAGGAGTGAAGGGCAGGGTTTGTAGCAAGTGGGCAGAGCAGAGGTTCCTCTACGGTCCAGAGCCTTCACACAATGTGCACAGATGAGAACAATTACTGCTGTAATGGTTTGCAATGTCTCACCTATTGAATTGAGGAAGCCAGGGAGGGTGAAAGAGTGATTGATTGATTGATTGATTGATTGACATATTGCATAGATACAAATAGAGAAAGCACAACAATAAGGCACAATCCTTTCAGAGTTTTTAAAGTTTAAGACAGCATGGTCTAAAAATCAGGTTTCGGAGGAATAGAGGCAGCAAATAGAAAGCCCTGAACAGAGTTTACATGAGTGTGTTTTATAAAAAGTGACCAGACGGGGGCACTGACGTAGTATTCAAAGCACTTCCACGGCAGACAGCTAAGCAGTCAGGCTGTTAACATGTTGAGCACAGATATACAACCCTCTGCCAGGCCAAATGCTCAGTTTAAAAATCAATTCCTTACATATGCTTTTTGAGCTAAAATCAGAGAGAAATTACATCACTTTCTTACATAAAAATATATATATGCATTACATTGACTTTACTGCTGATAACGTTTTACTCATATTTGAAATAGAACACACCATGGCTTGCTAGAAAGATATTAAACTTAAAAGTTAACATATAAGAAAAAAAGTCTTCTAACGGAGCAACTTCCATTTTTATTTTGATATTTGCCGCCAGTTTATCAGGAAGTGACGACTTTGTTCTTTTGGACTCGTTGGATGGAAACTGTGCGTCATTCGCAAATTTCGTTGGTCAGCTTTTACCTTTTCCAGGGGCTCACTCTCCATTTTTCTATGCCTTTTTTCATTGACAATTTCAGTTTCTGACACTTTCTGCAGAAATCAACTCTATCTTGGTGTATTTAACGTGAAGAATGGAGTGGCGCAGTGGGTAGCACTGTGGCCTTCCAGTTAGAAGGTTGTCAGGTTAAGGCCGGGCCAGTGACCTTCCTGGAAGGAATTTGCATGTTCTCCCTATGCTTACGTGGGTTTACTCCGGGTACTCCGGTTTCCCCCACAATCACAAAAACATGCGGTTAGGTTAATGGAATAATCTAAATTCCCCTTAGGTGTGAATGTGTGCGTGAATGTTCCCCTGCGATGAACTGGCGACTTGTCCAGGGTGTACCCCTACCTCTCGCCAGGTGTGCACTGGAGATGGGCACCGGGAGACACCCGTGACACCAAAAATAAATAAGAGGGTTGGAATATGAATGAATGAATGAATGGAGTGATGATTGGATGATTTTCTTGTCTTTTTTCCCCTTATTTTGTATATTTTGTAACTATATATTTGAAGTAAAAAGGTTTTAATCACACCAAAACTGTTATGTCACCATAATGAGATAATTAAATCGTGATCATGACAAAACAAGAGAACTTTTAGTTTTTATCCATGTTCTCTAATGAACTGTTGGACAACTTTTCTTCCTATGTAGCTCACACATGTATTGTCAGGAAACTGTCAGTTCTCCTGGAGACTTGATTAGCTGGGTCAGGTGTGTTTAATTTAATCTGGAGCTCGTTGTGGCCCTCCAGGTGTGTCTTAAATGATTTAATGTCAGTGTTGTTACTAGAAGAAATAGTCTTGCTTATAATATTCAAATCAACTATTTTACTGGCCCGAGACATGAAAATGTTAGTATAGTATAAATATTACTTTATGACAGATATTAATCTGCTTTATCTAATGTAACCAACATAGACATGTTTACTACCAGTGCTGCCTCTCACCAAGAAGGTGTCAAAGTATTGACTGTCTTTTTAGAGTTGCCTGTTTTCTTTGTGCTTGGGCTTCTCCCGGAGTCCCCCCCCCCCAAAAAAAAAGCCTGTCAGTTTGATAATAAACTCAGAATTGCCCATTGTGAATGTGATTCTGCAGTAGACCATTGAGGGTGTTCTATTATTGCCGAAATAGCCACAGACATGCCCTCATAGAAGCTGAACTAAGTCCCACTTATACCAAATGTTTAGATCTTCATCTTGTGACTACATTTAGAAGGGTTTCACAATTAAATTGTTATGATTGAAGAAAAACAAACATTTCGAAAAGAATTATGCTTTTTTCTGCTTCTACCCCTGGCTCTAGAATGAGTGGCGCTTTCAAAAACGGTTTTTCATTATATTACAAAGACATTTCACAACAAAGCTTAAATTGTACAATTAGGGGTCTGTAAAATGAAACTGAAAGACAATCGCACATTTTAATTTAACTTAATTAGCTTAAATCAATAAATAGTAGACTTGTCACACAGTTTGAACAAATGGTTGCTTCATTTTTCCCATTTCAGAATTTTTAATAACATTTGAATTAAATCAAGTATTGATTGAGTTAGTTATATGACCTTAGTTTTTCCTGCATAAAGTAAAAGTTTGGCAGTTTCGGCCAACTAAAATAACCCTGCAGTAATCCATTTCAGGTCATGGCCTAATAGCAGGGCACCCCTGACTTTCATAAGCAGCAGGCACACTTATTACAGTGGTGTTATTATACAAGACACAGCACATCTGGCTAATGCAACAGATGACAAGAAAGAGTAAGTCTAACCTCATGAGAGCCATAACAGTGGCGGATAAAGACTTTAGCAGAGGCACTGACCTCCTGCGCATGACTTACCTGCAGAACAGCTGCAGTAAATGTCCTCGGTCAGGTAATTAGTCTTGCATTAATACACACGCTGATCTTATCTGCTCTATTAGACGACCATACGGCCATGATGATTTATGCTCTTATGAACTCTTTATACTGCTGTAGCCCTTACATAGCTATAGAAACTTTCTCCAGACCCATGGGGAAGCATACGAGAGCTCAGCTTTTGCATTGAGGTAAATGCATCACTGACCTTTTAAGGTCTTGAAAGTAAAATGCTAGTTTTATACAGTTAAAATAAATGCAGCGTTAATAAGGGCATTAACTGGAGAGATGCAAACAGTAAACAATGACTAATGTTTATTCAACAATTAGAGCAGTTATTTGCATTGTGATCCAACTGCTTTGCTTGCAGTTTAGTGGTTTTCAGTGTGCGCTTGTTTGCCAAACAGTGGAAACAAAGTCAAAACTACCTTTTCTACAAAATGTAAAAAACACAAGGTTTTTAATGATTTTAAAGATTCATGTTTGGAGACTCTAGGCCGAGTTTCCCCATACTTAACCCTGCCTATAAGCCCTAACCACCAAGTGGTAATGGGGAGGGCTGAATTATACACATATTATTCGGAACACAAAGCTGTTTAATCATGCAAAAACCTATTGAATAATGCCAGTGTAATTCCAGAAAGTACGCTGAGGTAAGTATTCCAAGGTGAGTGTCAACCACCAGGTATGAATGAGGGAGCACACTGGCTCGGGCTAGGGTATAAACATGTGTACACACCTCGAGGAACAAGTTGACGATGTCGAGATTGTGCACCAACCGGAATATTTGTGATGAAAACTCTTGGGTGTGGAAAATAAGCACAGCACAGGTAAAAAGGTCGAGGTAAGTACCTTATGTAAGAGATGATGGAAAGAGCCAGTGAGGGAGTCCAGGAAGTAACCACGGGGGAAACACATTGGTGACGGACACAGTCTTCTGGGAGTTAGAGTTTTTATAAAGGTATTCAGCAAAGATGATAGGTTAATGAGGTAAGTGATTGTTGGTGGGTGATTTGAGGAGCGTTGCAGCTGGAAGACCCAACCAAGTTCCATTTGAAGCTTGTTATCAGTAATCAGTACCAAAATATCAATATTCTCGTTGCATAATTAAGTTATAAGTTAATATGTAACATAAGATATTTGGAGGGATTGTATTTGTGAAATAGACACAACGTGAGCGTAATTTTTTATCGTAAGTTTGTTTCCGATAAAAACTTCAGTGTGAAAAAACATCAGATGTTAATTGTAGTTGGTCACGACAAACACTTTTAATTGGTTTTTGAGCATATAATAATATTGATCGATTCTCTAGTTTCATTAAATTATACAATTATTTGAATCACCTCAAATTAATATCAACATGCCCATATTTCAAACAATGGAAACAGATGCCACTTCATTATGGTTTTAAACTTTGCTTCAGTTTTCTGTTCTGAGATAGCTTTTTAAGAAAGTTTGAATTCAAGAAGTAAAAGAAACAAACAACAAAAAAAAGAAAAAAACACACACTTACAGCGTTCAGTAAAAAGCATGCAATTGTCACTCTGTTAAGCCTCTGAACTCGTTTGTCTGATTTAAATGTGAGACACATCTGCGAAAGCCAAAGATGGACTGACAAATGCATCTTATACATCCTCCAACTGCTGCAAAGAGTTTTGAGAAGGTAAAACGCTCTGAACATAACACACTCTCTGTGACAGCCGCACTTAGCAGCTTTAGAACAGAAGCTTGAGACGCAGCTAATGATGGCCCCGGCCCTATTAACTTCACCCACGCTGAAAGACACATAGATTATTTATGCACAGAAAGATGTGCTTCGCTGACATTGATGCAGAAAAAATATATGACAGCTGAACGCAACACTCACTAACACAATGGGTTGAATAATGGCAGGATGACAGGCGGAAGAGAAAGGTGTGATTTAATGCAACTCAATGGCTGTTTTATAATGCATTAATGTACTATGTGGTTTAAAAGGAAGATTTCACTCATTTAAGCTCTTGGATAATTAGATTTGTCGCACTTTAAAAGACTTGTGCTTTTGAAGAAGCACAGGTTTCCTTCATCCTTTGGTTGAATGCTTGTTTTTGAAATATATCCCCCTTGTAAAGATCGACTTCTGCTTCGAGCATCTTTCGTAAACCTTTGGAGAAAGTGCTCTTTGGAGTAGTAAAGTTAAATCTACCAAACTGTTTGTGTTTGAAGTACCTGTCTAGAAAAAAACACCATGAACCATGGCAGGCCCTCAGACACAGTCTCGGAGCCCACAGTCTTGGAAACCAAAGTCTTTTCATCTCACAGTATTGACTAAACTGAAGAGCAACCTATAGGCCAACCAAACCCCCCCACCCATCGCATTCTTCACCTCTGATGTGCACATGTTTGTCATTCATTAGCTTTCATCTTTCTTTTTATTGAACATAACCACTGGCATGAATGTGCCTGCTTTGATGTGATGCGCAGCCTAGCATAAATCCATATTCACCCCACTGCTCCTCTCCAAGCTAACAAACATTAGCGTGTTGTTCTTTGATTACCACTAGCTGAAGTGAGTGCTGTAAATCTGAAATGTCTATCTTGACAGCACCAGTGTGTCATTCACATGAATCAGGCTATTCTCAACCGTGCCTCTGTAGTGACAAAGGCCTTCATCTGTTAAATAATGGGTTGTTGAATCAATTACATGGTTGTGGTCAGCATGCTTCTGTCGCCTCTTGTTTACAGTACCTTCCATTTCCAGTGTAAAAATTCCAACAAGGCAAATGTTTTTGTGTAAACAAGGTTTAAAGTTTAGGAAAAACTGCTAAAAGAATACCACCCATTATTTTGGCTAGAGGAAGAAACTGGAGAGCCCATAGGAAACCAAATTTACAATACCTTTAATTTAGTCTAAAAAAGGTGATTCTTTTGTTATTTTTATAAACAGGTGTACAAACAACGCTGTTCATACCTCTTTTAAAGCCTCTACACACCGATTCGAATTCGTACAATCTTTGTCTGGGTCGAGGAAAGTTTGATGCAGTGATGCTGTCTGCCTGAAGATGGCGTTTCCGCTACAAAAAATGCACTCTGCTCCACACAGGCAAAAAAAGCAAGGATGTCGAGCGGTTTCTACTGTTAGTGGCTGATCACAGAGAGCTGTTATACAAAAATGTGGAGAAAAGAGAAAATTTGCAGCACGCTATTTATTTCCTGTATGACTTCACTATGAAAATGCGTGTTGAGCGCCACCAAGCAGCTCTTTTACGTCCTACTTATGTCATCAAAAGAGCCAGCTCTCATTTGTTGTTCTCCCTTTGAAAACCGGATCCAATATGGCAGTGCAAAACTCTTTTTCATTGGCACCACTCATTTGTTCAGATGTGTGAGCTCCCTTTAGTGCCAATTGTTTTCAATCAGGCTGTTTTCAGTGGACAACGAATCTCGATCTAAACCATGGGCGCCAACAAGACATCACACGAATGAAAGCAAATGAAACCTGGATCTTTTGATGATGTGACAAGGATGCAAAAGAGACTCTGCTCATCCCACATTTTAAAAGTGACTTTGTACAGGAAGGAAATAGTGCGCAACTTCTTTTCTACACATTTCGTCAAATAGCTCCCTGTGATCAGCCACCAACAGCATAAATCACTCTACATCAAAGATTTTTACTATGTGTTCTTTGATTTTTTCTCTCTCAACATCTTCTGTTGTGCTGCAAACGCCATCTTCAGGCAGGGGGTGAATATTTCCTTGACTCAGATGAAAAGCACCCTGCTGAGAAACCATCCAAAGGTTTGTGCGAATCTCAAATCGGATCGGTGTGTAGAGGCCTTAAGTGTAAAATTCTATTTCTAGCTGTAGTTTCCTGTCAATTTCCTGCAAAAAATATTGTGTATTATTATTTGTATAGTCATAATTACACGTGGAGTCTGAACAGCTTTATAGTTGTTCTGCTCAGTTTTCTGAATCTGGGTCAGTGCAAGTGCAATAAACCGCAGTGGGCAAAAACAACAGCAATAAAGTTGTCGAGTCAAGTTCTTTTTTTGATAAATCTGACTGTGTGAAAGTGTCAATTCTGTGTGAATTCGTTACAAGAAGTCCTTGGTGTTCAATGGTGTTCAACTGTATTTACTTATCATCCGTTTAAAAAAAATATTGTTAATTAAATCTACAAAATATCTGCACATCTGTCTTTGTAATTTACGTCATTATACTCGATTTCTGACAGTAGATCAGTGACTCTTTCTATGTTTGTAAAGCAGGCTGGTGAGAGGATTTATGTTATCTCTCGATGAGTTCACATTAATCAACTAAATGATTTCTTTTTTATTTATAAAAGTGGAGAGTTAAATATTTTGACTATTGTCATGGTAAATAAATTGTGATAAATTGTCAATGGTAATATACTATTAAAATGAAGAAAGGAGATTATATCCATGGTCCTGGGTTTAACTTGTACTTAAATTATTTTTTCATTATTAACTAACTCCTAAATTCCAAGTACGTAAAAACTTTGCAAACAGTGACATCATAACTCATCTACAAAGCCAAACATTTTTTTTCTTCTGTGAACTGCACCAAAGGCAACTCTAAACAAAGCCTCAGCGCAGGGTCTCAAAGTGGGCTTTGGAGCTAATTGTTTTCTTTTGTCTCTTAAAGAAACAAAAAGTACAAAGAAAAAAAACACAGCCAATAAAGTGATTAATATTTTTAGCACATAGTGAGAAGAGAAGTTTAATGTTAGAACGAGCAACTGGTTATGTAAATGAGTGTACAGCAGCCTGTTATTTGAAGTTGAAGCGTTTGTTGTGGGCTCCGACTGTACTCTCAGTTTTCTCATCACAGCAAGGGACCTTTTAGGCATTTCAGAGGGGAATTTATCTGAATTATTCATCTCACTGATCCACAAATGATGTTGCCTAGAGTCTCTTTGGACTTCTGGTTTTGTGCTACACTACACTCTCATCTCTTAGAAGGTTTAATATGTATTCTGACGGAAAGGTATACTGTGTAGTTTTTCATCACAAGAGGTCACACTTTCAAAACAAAGGTCTGTCCTGGTTTTCAGAACAAGCAGAGCAGGGCAAAGAATACATACGTTGGGATCCAATCACTTGGGTTCTTAGATGCTGTGAAGATTACCTCATACTGGCGTCATTGGAAACCGTTTTATCTTTGTCCATTGATCAATAAAATGATTAAAGGTTTTTTTATATATATATATATATATATATATATATATATATATATATTTGAGTGAAGCAATTTGTGTCTGGCCCAACTCTGCCAAGACAACCAGCTATTGCATGGTCCAAGAACATTACAGTACATGACTGGACCATGTCTGCAATAACTATATACACCACATTATATATGGTGTAGATAGGATATATTTGGTTTATATAGAGTATGCATAGACAGATGACAGATGCCAAACTTTGCCCAATTATTTGCTGACAAGGTCCAAGCTTATTCTATTGTTATCCTTTCACCAAGAGCCACAGAGGAGGCCTTGTCACACAAAGACAAACACACTGAGTCTTGCGAGCCAAATGTAAATATTGACATGTCAATTTTATCAATGGCAACAGGAAGGAACCTTAAACACTCCACACATCGAGATATATATGTAATGTTCAAAAAAAGGTAAGATTTTCTCTCTGGGTTAACTCCCTAAAACATTTAAGTTCCATTTGGTTGGGTGCCGCTTGTTGTGTAGGAAGAGTGGGGCAAAATATCTGGTACACTTCGTATTCTTCAAGTTGTCCCTCTTCCAAATATTTAATTTTCATCATATGTCCATGTCAAATGAAGACAAAAATATATAATATGTATTAAATCACCTACCAGCAAGCAATAATTGTCTATCTCTCTTAGATAGTTTTTTATATGCCCTCCCTACATTTATAAATAACCTGGATTTATTTATTATTTCACATAGCCGCCATTTTAAGAATGAATGGAACGGAAGAAACATGAAGAACAGGTGAAAAACCATGGCACTGGTAAAACGATATTTAATAATTTATGTGGAAAATATAGGTTAAAACACATGTTGAATCCCACGGGTTGTTTTTATTGAAGGCTACATCTCCAGTATAGAAAGGAATGTTAAATATATCACATTATTGGTCAAACAATAACTCTGAAAACACAAATTGCTGCTTAAAAGTTACTTAAACCTAACATTTAACATGAACTTTATAGACTAGAATTTTTTTTTACATTTATTGGCAGAGTTGTTCAGTTCTTTTGAGTTTGCCAGCTTTTTGTTTAGTTGTTAAAGTGAGAGTTGCCTGTCACTTGGGATCATTTCCAGCCCAAAGTCATTTGACAAACCTTTCACCCCTCTTTACTGCTAAAATTCCTGCCAAAAATTTTAAATTATTCTCCAATAAAGCTTGTAAATGTATAAATTAACATTTAGCATTAAGTTAACTCTGTTATTAATTCATAACCCATTACAGAAGACTCTGGAAGAAATGTTTAAGAAGATTTTATTGAGATGGATAAGAATGGCTCTCTCAAATGAAAATAAACCACACTATTAACAAACATCATGATGCAGACTGCCTCAAATTTCCATTTCCAGCCAAAGTGATCAATGCCAATAAACTTAATGAATCTCCATGTTGTTTTAATTACTATAATGTTTTTCTTTTGCATTCTTTTAATGCTGCCTGTGTGAGGTGTCCTTGGGTGTTCTGAAGGTGCCAAAAATAAAATGTAACATTATTATTTATTATTTCTAAAAGTTGTGTTAAGCTTTCCACCACAAGCTGGTTGAGATTTAATTCTTTTGTCACCATACATGATTGTTTTAATCAACAACAATCTTTTAAAAAACAATTATTGAAAATATTTGGCTGTTAGCTAGAATTTCTTTAAAAGTACATGCTTGATTTATCTGGTTTAAATCCTAATTTGTAATAACTTGAAGCAAAAGTGATTCCAAAATAATTCCTAAAAGTGTAACAGAGGAAGTTTCTATGAATCTCATTTTTAATCAAGCACTTGAATATGTAATGGGAACCGGAGGAAAGATCAAAGAGAAAGGCCATAGGGCAGTCATATGTAATGTTGTACTGGAACCATGTTCCTGCTTAATGAATGCATTATCGAAGCAAAAAAATATCTTCTGAAGAAACTTGTAAAGCTATTTTTCTGTGTGCAAGAGGAAAATCGGAGGAAGATGAAGGTCGCTTCCCCACTTACATTGTGTCCATGTATTAAATCATTTAAAAGAAAGGCCAGAGGAAAAACAGTGTGCCACTTCCTTCCATGTTTTGAATTGGTGAAAATCCTTGTCTTTAATTTTAACCTCATAGGTGCATGAAATAAACAAAATGTACCGTGATCTACCACAGGAAGGGGAGAGGGGCTTGATAAATCCATGTCAGCAGGGCCAAAGTGATCTATCACTTTATTCAAACAAACTATCTGTTCTCTGACACTCTCAGGGCAAATGTTGTGAGTGTGTAAGTAGTGTCAACACAGCTCCCCCAAACTTCATCATTCTAGTCTTATCTCCTCTTCCTGTCTTCTTTCAAATGCATGTGGAATCAACAGAATATCTCCTTTCATGGCACACAAACTCTCACAGTGTTTTTATAGTGTAGAGTGATTTGTTTCTGCTATTACCAAAAGAATAACAGAATTTGAACGAGAAGTTTAGATTTTAGCTAATTTCAGAGAGACCTATTTTTAACTAAGTGGCTAAAGTTTGAGGACAAATATAGATTTTTTGTTGTAAAAGTGCCAATTAAAGCCAATGTCACAATGAGTGATTTAAAGCAACCCCCATGTCTTTATGATTTCCCTAAGCTGAGATAGAGATATGCCAGCTTGGTTGCTTTGGAGGAGTTAGGGACAATAAATGTTCGACAATGTCAATTTGAGTAAAATAAACCAACCCCTAAGTCTTTATGATTTTCCTAAGCTGAGATAGAGATATGCCAGGTTGGTTTCTTTGGAGGAGTTAGTGACAATAAATGTTCGACAATGTCAATTTGAGTAAAATAAACCAACCCCTAAGTCTTTATGATTTTCCTAAGCTGAGATAGAGCTATCCCAAAATGGTTGGCAAGAAATTTTTTTTGGTTGCTATGGAGGTGTCAGTGACAATATAATGTAGTCTTTTTCACTATACATTATTTAATATGCATTATTTAAATCAACCCTGTGTCTCCATAATAGAGCAAAGCTAAAATAGAATTCAGAAAATTTGGTTGCTAGCTTTGCCAGCTTTCAATGATGTCAGACTTTTGGCAGCTATTTAACCCCTTCTAGAGCATGGTGTTCAAATTCTTTTGTGCAGTGATTGATATGCCCTTTCACAGACTAGTAGCCTCCACAAGTGTAGTGAGTTTAAAGTTGAGTTACATTTTTACAAAATGTGACCCCATGTTAACCAGCATTCTCAGTGGTTTCGCAGAATTTCATTAGTGTTACCAGTTTGTAAAGATATAGCAGCCCCTGGTCAAACCAGTTTGGATGTCTTGGCAAAGTTTGGTGACTGCAGCTCTAATGTTCTAGGAGGAGATATGTTTAGAATCTGAGGCAAACCTTTTCAAGTCAACATAAAAATGTTTTATGCATCTAAACTCTCACAATCAATCATTGGTCTGAACTGAAAATAAAAAAGCGCTATGTTAGAATCCCTAATTTCTATCGTGATATAATGTTCCATACACTTCATAAATACTTTCCAGTTCATTTTCAAGAAGGCTGAGGTCATTTTCAGCCAATCTGGAACTCCTCATAGGCTTTGATTCTAGTATGATTTTCATAACTGTGCTCGATTTCATTTTACATTTGAAAACTTCTTACCGGGGCAGTTATGTGATCATCGATCTTATTATTGATTTCAGCTCTGTTAACAACAGCACCATTTTGATCTATTTTTTTCACGCATAGAGTGAACTCTGTTGAGTCTCAAGAGCTCTGAAAGATCAACTTTGCTCAATGAAACTTTCCTCTGGGCAGGAAGGAGACTGTGGCTAGTGCATAGATTCTGGAGGCCAGGACCCGGGATCTCTTTGGGAATCTGCCCGCTCTGCCTCATTCTTTCATTTCTGGCTTTCAGTCAATACTTGTTCCCAGTGGTCTCAAACAGCAAGCTGTTTGAAGAGCCAGGAAGTATAAATGGCTATTATTATGTTACTGCAGAGAACAGATTTACAGTAGAACTGCATGTTGTTTGAAATGAGTGAGCCAATTAAAATAAAGTTACTAATTTATGCAACAGATATTTAAACACTTCATGATGATAATCAATTTATCTAGAGGGGACCTTTAAATTGATCAAGCTTTTGGCAATCACCAATAATCTTTAATGTCCTTTATGCTTTTTTGGGATGTCACAAACCTTAGAGTCTTACCCACCACTCCTAACAGACACTTCTGAATACTATGACCTCCTATCTATGCTGATTAGGGATGAGCTCCATTTCTACCTCTTAGTCCTCATAGATCAGGTGAGAGGAAGGGCGTCCCAATACTGATCGCAATGAAAATCAATGGCCAAGACGGTGCACTGTACAGACAAATGAAAACAAAGGGGTTAGTGGCCCCTTTTTTCATTTATAAGTCTTTTTTTTCTTTTATAAGTCTCAAATTACGAAAAAACAATGTAAACAATATATTCGATTTCATATCCTATATCCCATGTCTATATATAGTTCAGTAAAAGAAAATTTGAATCTAGTTTTACAGAAACAATGCACCATTATTAGCTTAATAACATTGTCAGTACACATTAATGTATTGATTAATTATGTTTATATGTTTAACATTTGCATTTGCTGATCCTGTCGATTCGTCTAGATATATGTTTTTAGCCCTTCCTCTAGTCTTTGGTTTATCAAGCTAAGTGGTAGTAGTAGGAGCTAAGTGAGAGAAATTGACATCAGGAGATTTCTATGCAGAGTAGTGCAATTTATTTAATCTATTAAGTGTTTTTTGGTGGAAAGACAATCATTACATTTCTAGCCAGCTGTTACGTGACTTTAGCTGAGATCAGCACAAGCTCAGCATCATTTATAGCGCCAGATTTCCAAATAGGTCATTTTGAACAGACCAGTTTTTGAAAAGGTGATTTTTTTCAGACAACTTTATTATTGACTTTTTGTAAATATCCTAAAAACTTTTACCAACTTGTCAGATAATGGCTTTTCATTTCTCCTTTAAATTACAGTTACTTTTATTATATTTTACTAAAGAGCTCTTCCAATTAAATTAAAAAAGTGAAAAAAAGATCGCCTGATCTGGGTTCAGACCGCATGAGTTTTAAAGCAGTCGTGTCACAGGTCCTTTCACACTGCATCTAAGGAGCAACATCCAGTGTCCGACAGATCATTATCAGAGAATTTCACACTGCATAACTTTGGACCGAATCTCAGAGAACCATGTCCATGTTCTTAAACTGCAATAAATACCCGTGAGAAATTATCTGAAAACTGACCGGGATTATGATAAAAATTGGGAGCATGCAAGTTTCATTTATTTGGTCCACATAGACAGAAAGAAGCCACTTTGAAACAAAACCATTGTTTTGCTGACTATGACTTTGTATCTCTACAGCTTCACGCTGTCTATGTTTCTGTCTCATTGGCTGTAGTTAATGACAGATTTACAGTCAGAACAAATTTTATACTGCACGATTGCGACTCGCCGATAGTTCCAGATATTTAGCACGCCAAATATCTCATGACCAGCCTGCAACTCCCCTGTGACTCTCTCATTTACATTTACGCATTTGGCAGATGCTTTTATCCAAAGCCACATACATTTTGAACAAATGAACACATTTTTGTCAGTTCCTGCTTTCCCTGGAATTTGAACCCAATAGCTTTGCACAATGCTCTACCAACTGATCCACAAGAAAACTCTTAGGCTTCTGTACTTGTGTGATTGTAACACGCGTACACAGTATCCGATTTACCTGTGATTTGGGTTCCATGAAACCTCCTGGAAATTGAAGCTAAAATCGTGCCGTCTGAGCTTTATTTTATGGCTCATCAGGAAGATCTCCAGAATCTAAATTCTGATTATAAATGTTTTTTTGCATTTCAACTGTAAGAGTTTCAACATGGTGATAGTTAAGAAATGATTGTTAAACTCTGTTCTCAGAAGAAAACCAAGAGCAGAGTTCCATTTTTTTCCTTATAAACCACTTTTGTTCAGTTCTGCTGGCAGCACACCTCGAGCACATTCAATCTCCAAATCAAACCCAGACATCTGGGGAAACGCTCCGGTACGCTACACAGAACAGCTTTATTCTAAGAGTCTAAATTTGCTTTAGCTCCAGGAAGGGGTCTGAAACAAACCTCGCTTCTATCTGCAATTTTCTGGGCGCAGTAATATTACAGGCATGTGCATCTTTTAAAACCTACTTGGCACAGTGTTGGTCTGTATGGCCCTAGGCGTCTATTGAGTGCTTCTGTGAAAGACGTTTTTTAATATAAATTATTTACTCCACAAAGATGCAACAAACACTTCCCTCGTTTCTAATTTTACAGCTGGCCAGGCAGAGGTACAACAAGTAACCCCAGGTCATACTTCACAGGGGGAATTGCCTTTCCCGGTACTATTCTCATTTACATTGCCATAGAACAAAGTATGTTATGAGCAGACGGAGGTATCTGCCTGTCACACTCTTTTATTTACAGTTTTCCTTCTCCACCTCCAGCACAGAGCAGATGTGAGATTTGATGGCTTCCTACATTGTCTACAGACCCATTGACATTTTAGACCTGAGATATTCTTTTCCATGAACATTGAAATGGACACAATTTGCAAAATCTGCCTAAAAAGAAAGACATTTCCTTGCAAACAATCAACGCCAAACATCATTCGAATGCTTTGTTGTTTCAGAAGCAGAAAACTGTTTGACTTTGTAAACTAAATAAAGGTAGATATCAGATACATGCGTCATATTTTAAAATGAGCCCTTCAGTATTGTGTTTGTTTAAAAAGTAAAAAAGAGCCAACTTCACCCAACATTGAAAAGGAAAGGAAGACAAAGAGGTGAACACATGGGTATTACAACAATCAATAAAACAAGACACACCTGGACACCAAACGCAAATAAAAGCAAGACAAGAACATGGAACATAAATGACATGAACATTGGGAATGCTCCTCAGAGCCCTCACAAAACAGTAACAGTCAGACAACATAGCAATATGACCCTGCAGAAGAATGTAGATGATGAACAACAGTGGGCCAAGGACTGAACCTTGTGGTACACCTGATTTAACAGAAGATGGTTTAGATGTAAGGTTTTTAAAACTTACAAACTAGACTCTATCTGCCAAGTAGGAGGTAAACCAGTCAAGAGCCTGGTAAACCACACCTATTGCCTGGAGATGCTGAAGCATAAAGTATATTATAATAAATAATGTCCCTGCTGCTGCATCCTGTTTTGAGTTTCACTTCATTAAATGTAAAGTAAATCCCTTTATTTGCACAAAACAGACCTAGTAACATTCAAAAGTGTGTTGGTTGAAAGCTGCATTTCTCTTGGTCAGAGGTCTTTGAATAAATAGATGAAGGTGTGGAGAAATGGATTGGGAAATGTAGATTCTCAAAGACAGGGGTGGCAAATTTCAAGCCTTGCACAGCTTACCATCAAACCAGTTCAGACAGATGTAGATCTGTGGCTGTCAAACAAGACTCTAGAATTCTTTATAGCCACAGCATGGTCTTAAATTTTAAATAGTATTCTATTGAATTGCACAGTAGTGCAGCAGGTCAGCATTTTTTCAGCCTTGTAAAAAATCATGAGACTCACCACCAGAAAAACAAAAAACAGTATTACACTGTTTATTTCACCCAAGACCTCACCCCTTTATCATCATATGCAAAAATACTGTGCAATGTACACAAAGAAATAGTTAAGAGCCATTTCACCAAACGTTTTTACTTGATTTCAATACAGATTCTAACAGCAGTATTCCAAATGGGTTTTGGTCCATCATAAGTAACTTATTTAAATGTTTTATTAGATTTATAATCCAAAAATGGGTGCTATTTTTTTCTTGTTTTATTTTATATAAGTAACAAGACTGAGTTTTTAGCAAATACATGCTAAAAAGCCAAATTGAAAAACCTTAACTTTGCTCTTGCTTCTTAAGATTCAAGTGATGCAACTTCCTGCTGAAATAATTACATTCACACCTAAGGGGAGTTTAGATTAATCAATTAACCTAACCTCATGTTTTTGGGATTCTAACCTTCTAACCTTCTAACTTCTAATCTTAAAAATATTAAACGTTATATTTTATGGTAAAGTTTTGCCTCTGAGACTAGGGACGAGCAATAAATGCTATTTTTTAGTGTTTTGTGTGGATTTTATCAATATTTTAAATGTTCTAGCTTAACTTTGCTACAAGGATAGTATGCAGTACACTTTGCTTGGTAATAAAATGTATTTATGAGGCAATTTTAATGCTTATTTAAACAAATTAAGTCCTAGGGACAGAAATGGCCACCATTTGGCAGAATGACTAAAATTCCAAAGTTGCAGAATATTTAAGAATACTTAATCAGATTACAGAATGACATCTATTCAACGGAAATGGTTGTGTTAACTAAATGAGAAAAATAACTTCATGAAATAAAAAGAAAACTTAAAGCTTTCGAGAGAAGTAATAACATTTTCACTGTATACTGAGTTTTGCATTATTAAAGCAGTCGACTTTCAGCTGCCACACACCAAAGTCTTCTCAATAATTTATCCCCATGGAGACTCATGTCAACTTGTGCAGTTGGACACCTCATGAATTTCAAATAAATCATGCAAAACAAAAAAAGACACATCATTAGAGCTGCTTAAAAAAACACAACTGTGCTAAAATATTAGTAGATTGCTAACAGGGTTCCCTTTTAAGCTGCAGAAAGGGATTTCATGAAACAAGTTAAAAAATAACTTTAATACAAAAACAACACGTTTCTACAAAAAAATGAATCCACTGTTGGGCTTGATTTGTTTTATGAAGCATCTTTTGATGTTAAAAATCTAGTACAAAAGAGACAAAGTGGAAAAATCGCCATGAAAAGAGTTATTTTGGGGTTCAAATGATTGCATATGCATTTGAACGAGTTTCTCTTTCAGATGTAAAATTTATGGGAGGGGACTTTTTAAATGAATTATGATATCTGGGTTACAAATGTTGCCAGTAGAAAATTGAATGCCCTTATTTAACACCCACAAGCATGTTTTAACAACTTTTCTCCCTGTACTTCCCATACAGTACATGCTCAAAACAATCATTATTTTAATCTTTCTTTATGCTCGGTGATTAAGACATTACGAATGAGCTGTTTTCAAATCAGCTGAATTATTAGACTTTTTTTTTTTTTTTAGAAAAAAATGATAACAATAATGTACAATTAAAGGTTTCCTTTTTTGTATTTTACAGAAATTATATAATATTTTATATATATATATATACACACACACACACACACACACACATTTAGAAATCGGCAGATCCCTTTTGGTGCTTTTAGTTTGAACAAAAATATTACAGAAAAGTTATATAAGTTAAAAAGTATTAACAAAATGGGCGTGTATTCCTAGGAGAGGGATAGGAGAGTAGAGAGGGATGTGGGTGTGGCTATTAGGATCTATGCTCATGACACAGCTCCCAATAATGCAGATAATAAAGATGGATTGTGATTTTGACGTAAGCAGAAGCAAAAAGACGCTTAAAGTTGTGTAGCCATAATTTAATGACACTTTTTACAAATCAAAAGAATTTCCATTTAAAATGTGCACAGTAATCAATATTCCAACTTTGAAACATTCAGTAAATTCATACTGTTGAATTTTGATCTCACAAAGACTAAAGGGTTGAGGCACAAAAGGTCACTGCTGTTATGGGAAGTTTTATAGTCTCATACGCACAATGAGAAACATGGTGATGCATTTGGATTCTGCTCAGTTTCACCTGAACTATGCATTTAATGTGTGTTCTAATAGCTTTCAATTCAGTGAAACAGGGAAGGGATCTCAAACACATATCCGTAAAGCATTAGGAAAACACGTCTTTACGTACAAATAGAACTGCTTAGGCTGATTTAGCAAAGTTGTAGATTTGCTTCACACACAAATGATTGGTGTTGATTTGGTGTTGTCTAAAATGCGCCATAAAGGTGGCAAAAACGCTGCTCGAATGTGATCTTATTATGTCTATAGATTTCTTAAAGATCTGTAACAGGGTAGATTTGAAGGTTAGCAAGGGAATTGAAGAATAAAGATTTTCAGTTCACATGCAGAACAAGGTCAGCAAAGGCCTGAAACGAAACAAATCATACGTCTTCCATCGCATTCTGCATGTTTACATTGCATATCCTTATATTTCCAGGAAGATGCACATAAATAAACGTTGCATGTGACCTTTAAGCTACTTCATATTCAGCGTTCTAACCATAATCTATTAAATGTATCCAAATCAATTAAATTGAGGTATATTGCAAGCATTAGGGACACAAGACTGCGTGTGTGTGTATACGTGCGGGTAAAAGTAGGAGGTTTTATGGTAACTCTTCACAGTCAAATGTTAATTGAGTTTTACCGAGCATGTGCTTAGCTCTACAATCCTATTTTACCCAATTTGTATTGCTGACCATAACATAGCATTTGCTCTGCATAAATCATTTATCGTATTAAGAATCATTCAGGTCACCATGCTGCTTTAAAACTGGTGTATAAATCACAGCTGACCCTGTAGATGTCCTACAACATGTTTCAACCACACCAAAACACTTCAGTTTGTCCTCTAGGGATTGAATATGAGATAACATCTAAATGAAAACTTAAATCACATGTGCAATGGGGGTGGGGGTTGGAGGAGAGTACATGGAAGTCCATATGCTCTCAACATTCCATGCTAACTTTAAATTATTACATTTTTCCCCCAAAACTAGCATTGGTTTTACACACTAGAATTGATCAACCCCAACAAACTGTGCAAAAGAGGCCAAACGCACTGCAGCATAGGAAAATATATTCAAAGAGAAAATACATTTTCATCAGTTTAATAACACATGCAATGCAACAAATATTTGAAAAAAAAACAGCTGTAGTTGTCACAACATTTGCAAATAGAAGTAGATTCAAATAGAAAAGTGTGCTGCAATTAAAGAAACATGCGGAAAAAGAGAAACATACTGCAAATAAAGAAAAAAAAGGATAAACATGCAGGAAAGAGAAATAATAAACATGCTGTGAATAGATATGGAGGAAAAGGGAAACGTGCTATAAATAGAGAGATGCACTGCGAATACAGAAACATGCTGTTAATATAGAAAACATGACAAAAAGAGAAAGTCCTTATAAAAAGAAACATTCAGCAAAGATATAAACCTGCTGTAAATAAAGAAATATATCGTAAATAGTGAAAATGGTACATAAACTACAAAACATGCAGCAAATAGAGAAATGTGTAGAGAGATGTGCTTCAAGGTGAGTTGCATAAACAAGGTCTATTTATTACTTTTATTTTATTAGTGCCTTAGATCAGTGAGACTGAATGATTTATCAGATCTATTATTTATCAAACCATTTTCCATATGTTCTTTATCATTTCGGGAGAAGCAAATCGACAAGTGCTGAAACCTGGGACAATTCTTCGACTGCTGGGTCCATTTAATCTTCACATGGAAATGAATCCTATGTTACACAGCCAACTCTGGAGGAGGTCACATGAGAGCTAATCAGACTGATCCATTTAGCCAGCTCCCAGAGCAGCGTCTAGTTCATAACCCTAGCCATTCTCTGCTCACTTACCCATATGCAATCTTTTTTTTCTTTTCTTCACACAACAACGGAGTAGATTCGGCTCATGTTTATACTGAATGATGTGATGTGTGAGGTATGTCATCTTAGAGGGCTTTTTAATTGAGCTGTAGAAGAACATTACCCCTCACTCTAAATTAAAGTTAATACATTGGTTAGGAAGCCTATCTGTGGTGTTTCTGAACCAATATGTGTAATTAATCCGCATCATTAATATTATGCTTAAAACAAAAACGAGTCGTGGGTTTTTGCCAGACTTATGCTCTATACAGTAGTATACAAAAGTTTGGGCACCCCTGAAAATCACCTTTTTCTTTATAAATCATTGAAATTTCAGGTAAATATTTAAAATAGAAGGCAAACACAGTGATATTTGAGAAGTGAGATAAAGTAATATTATTTATAAAAAGTGGCATGTGCATGAATTTAGGCACGCATGTCATTTTATGGATTTCAATACATTTAGCACATAGAATAACAACTCGAAACTGGTTTGGTAACCTCAGTGACCCTTGACCTCCACACATAGGTGAATCCAATTATAAGAAAGTGTTTAAAGGTGGCCAATTGTTTCTTCTCTTTGCATCTTCTCTAAATACTGTCAACACTAAAGTCTCGAAACAACACTCAGATGAGCTGAAAACAATGATTGTTGAACATCATGGTTTAGGGGGAGGATACAGAAAGCTGTCTCAGAGATTTACCCTCTCAGGTTCAACTGCTAGTAACATTGTGAGGAATTGGAAGACCAGAAATACAGTTCTAGTAAGCGCCCGAAGTGGCAGACCAAGAAAAATCCCAGATAAGAAGATGCACAGGATGGTGAGAACAGTCACAGACAACCCGCAGACCAGCTCCAAAGACCTACAACATCTTCTTGCTGCAGATGTGCCACATTCCACTCAATATCAGTAGATTCTGGAGAACAATGTCCAGGAATCAGCGAAAAAGTTGAAGTTGTCGGGGCTGAATCTTTCAACAGCATGATAACAACCCTAAATACTGCACAACATCTTTACAGCCTCTACATTTTCAACTTTCTGGAATGGAATGGAAAACCTGACTGAACTGGAGATGTTTTGTTAAGAACAATGGTCCAAAATACCTTGTGTATTTGATAATTCTGTGTTTTGTGGTCAACACTATGTGGACAATAATGTTTCACAATACAACAGTTGGGGTAACAATGTAAACAATACACTGTTTTTCTTCTGATAATTTTGATTAATATTTCAATGTTATTTGTGATTGTCAAAAGCAGGAAGAGTTAAAGTTCAAATGACAGTTACATCTTTTCTATTTCCAATCATCCTAGACGTGCTACCTCTGGATAACATAACAGGTCGACAGTTCTGCTGAACAAACCCCGGCAGCACCATTTTCTTATGATTTCATCATATCAGGAATGTGACAGACATCCATTGAATATTTCAGTTCAATTTTGTTAACAAACCTTTCATTTAGTCTAAAAGCCCAATTTTCGGTAGGATGTAAGTGGTGTGAAGCATAACTGACACTTCTTAGGGAGAGAAAATCTTTGAGTTCACAGGTATTGAGATTGAATTCATGTTGAAATGTCATTCAAACGGCTATAACTGGGAAAGAAACCAGCCATAAAAAGAAAAATCACTCTATTAACTTGTGATAGGGCCTTAAAACGATTCAAGGATTTCCAAGAGAATCACATAGAATTTTGATATCGATGTCTATAACTTTTCGAGATTGGCCTTGAGATTTGTTAATAGATATAGTAAACACCAAAGTTTTAGATTCAAACTTTTGGGAATCGTTTTCCAATTCTGTCCTTTTTAATGAATTTGTAAGGTTCATTTTTTACACTTCAGGGTTTACTTTCAAGTCATTCTCAATAGCATTCTCAGCATGCTTCTGTCTCTTTATCGCTTTCTCTTTTTTTCCACCCTCATCAAATCTGACAAAACATGATACATGAAACAGCCGCTTAAGCTTGCTAAGTCATAGGGCACAGTCTCATCAAATGCCATGTGAGCTCAGTCTTTCTCAATATTTGGGTGGAATGGATCACTCTCCATCGCTTTGTGACATCTGATCTAGTGGAATAGCTCTTCGTCCCTGAGGCGCAGATGAATGATGCAGAGATGGAAGCCTGACATTCAAAGACTGACAGCTTGAGTGGCAGAGATTCAAGTGTCTGATTGTGTCTTTTTTTTTTTTAGGTTGTCATGACTGATAGCCATTCAGCTCTTTATTTTTTTCCATCTCAACTGATTTTTTTTAGCATTGGGATCCATTCAAATAAATTAATTCAGCAGTTTACACCATATACTGACAAGTAAGCTTGTTAATTTTAAAATGATCTTTTTAAAGAACAAATATTTGAACGTCTTAGTTTGGGGACATAATAAAAATGTTTGGTGTCCAGATGCATCGACATCTTGAGTCAGGTGGACAACTAACCATATAATACTTTATATATTACAAGTAAACATACAGCATTTATATATTATTTAAAATAATGGTATACATATTTAAGAAAATTAATACATTAATCAATCTATAAATAGTAATTATTTTAAAGAACAAACGAATACAGAAGGAATATAATGTTCTCTTTCTTACTATAAGTTACCAACCACGTCTATCGTTTAACAAAGTTGAAATAAGAGTTTAGATATTTGGTTGGTAGGATAAACAGATTGGTTGCTTGGGAGCTGTCAGTGAGGTCATAAAATAGAAATTAATACTATAATTAACATAATAAAAACTCAATTTCTGGAGGATGTTAGTCTTAAATACATTTTTGAAACTGTTTAACATTTATTTTTAAAGGCTATTATGAGTTCTCAATTTTAGTTAAAGGTCTACAAAGTTTCACCCCATGTTAAGTAAATGGAAATTTTTAAGCATTCTCAACTATTTCCCAGAATTCCATTTACCAGCCAACATACTTAAAAAACCCCAAAGCAAGCAATTGCCATTTTTGTTTCAGACATTCAGGAACACCATCGTTGGGATGGTAAACAGCTCTAAAAGTGTGTGATTGTGGGTGGGACTAGCATTTTGTCTGACCAATGGAAGAGCTTCACAGAATATTTCACCGTGCATGTTTACGGCATGACGATAGCCCAGTAATGCACTGACTGCCCATAGATGATGGAGTGTTCAGAATGCCAGCATCCCTCATGTGTCGCTCTGCTATTACATGTGTTATCTATATTCACAGACTGAGCAGTAATTTACTTTCTAATCTGCTCATCTTTCCACTTTTAATGAAGTAGCCACTTTACACCAGGGAAACGGATGTCATCAATTTAGAACAACATTCATTTTCATTTATAATTCAGATTCATTCATTTCCACAATTCCAGGATAATTCACTGATTAATAAACACCCTCGACTTCATGTGGTGCCATCGATAAAAAGAGAAGCATCTCATAGACGCAGTAAGGTTATTACTATACTGCTATTACTATACTGGAACTAGTTAACATTTGAATGGAGAACGTTTTCATTATAATGATACATATGTTTAAAACATTCCTTAGTTGACTTTTCTGTTAATTTTTCCATCATGTAATTCTTTTTTAATGAAGACTTTTTTAAAATAACTTTTTGACTGCAGTCATTTACAGTTTTACACACTATTTTCTTTTTTTTTTATTTAAAAAAGCCAATTTAATCAGCCTACTGCAGTTGTCAGGAATCCAGTTAACCTTCACCTGAAGATACTCACGCCAATGAAGTGGCAGCCAATCACATATCTCCTACGCCCTTTATAAGCACTTCCTTTAATTTCCTTTTTTGGCACCTATCTTGGAGCTATCTTTACTAGGAATCTAACAAAAAAAGTGTGCCTGTCCAGGGTTCAGTGTCCCCAGAGGAGACACAACCAGCAATCAGAAGCACTCATTGAATCCACCTGCAATCACCTACTGAATCCGTCACCCAATCAGAACACTCCTTCAATCTGTCTGTTGAAAGACTCATCCATGCATATGGATGTTTTCAGATCTACAGTTCACACACCCTTACTCTCCATGATATCTACTAGCCATCTTGGATCTCCGAGTAAGCTCTTCTGGGTTCTCTCTACCAGCTCCTTTGCAGTCCTCCACTCTAACAACTCTCATGTAAATAGTGTAAATAAAACCTGTATATAGTTCCTGATCCCATATTCTGTACTTCTTCCTCCAGATTACTTCTCCTTTGTGCATGAAATAACAGTTCGTGGAGAGCGTGTATGTGATTGTAAGTGTCTAGATGTAGAGCAGATGTATTATCCTGCTACAAATCAATTTCTTAAATTTTTGGGGGGTGTTTTTCATTTTGGCATATGTTTGTTTCAGGTTACAGTGCAATTTGTCCCCTCTCAGTTGCTATACTTTTGCCTTCAGTTCGTGAAGATGTATGTGTCTGTCATGCAGATTTTTCTATTATATTCTATGTATGGTGTTGATTTAAAAGTTCTTTTAAATTGTCCATCGTCTAAACTGCATTTAAAAAAAGCAGTATTTAGCTATAATAACTCCAATAATGTATTAATATAATTTTCTTAATAACCTTTGCTTATAAAACTAATTGACAGAAATTGAAAACATGAGCTTGATGATAATGCTCCTTTGGTAGAAAAGTGGTTATGTGGAGTTTAAACTCAGATAATGTCTGTATTTTTGCACTTTACATTTGTAGAGAGGATCCACCCAGTAAATCTTAACAGAAAAATTAACTCTATTTGTTCTTTCTTTAAAAAGAGTTAAACTGACAATAAGGAAGAGTTATTTAATCATCAATTCAATGAGTTTATTTCATATTTTTTTCCTAAATCTGTGAACAAAAATTCTGTATTTTAGTAATCACCAATGATACAAAAACCTAAATATTCATATTTAATTCATAATAATTCATAACATGTTCCAAGAACTTTTATGAAAACTCTATTTTAATTTTAATGATGGAAAAAACTACCACAGATATTTGTAGTGAAAACAACCCCACATAACCTTACAGTCTACTACTAAAGATGTACCCACTGCTGGTGGATATAACGTGGCTAAAGAGTTACTTACAATCAGCAGAACGTCCAAAGCAGCTTAATTTGGAATCATGGCAGAATTTTGCAAGTAATTGTTAACTGTACATTAACATTTTCCAAGGAGCTCCTGCCTGAATATGTATGTGAACTGAATCTGAACTCGCTTTTTGTCATACTTGCTTGGATTACATTTCTGACACAATTAATTTCTATTTATAAATAGCCTGGAGTATGTGTGCCTGAATCAGAGAGCAATGGAAACCATTACAGAGCAGTTTACTGTTCACATTCAGTCTAGAAACATCAGAATGTTCATCTTCCTGCAGTTCACTTCTTTTGACTGTTTTCTCGTCTCTAATCACATATGCAAATATTACATGATTAGGTTTATAAACTGAAGAGTGAAACTACTGATGGTCTCCAGATGGAATTAATCTAGAGCTCCATTATTGTTTGGGTTCCTTCTGTCAACTCATTTGTTTTAGTCCACAGCCTCTGAGCCGACCCCTTTTTGCAGATGCTTGTGCACCGAGCAAAAGGAGAAAAGGAAAACTCAATCCAATTATACAGATAAATAGGACTAATCATGCAACCCAAAAATTTGAATATGAGGTTTACGGGTGGGTCGATAAGCATTATCATTTCAGCCTTCCTGAAATTTACAGCATAATTTCAGATAACACCAGAAGAGAAAGGATACAAATTGCACCGATAAATAGTTTAACATTAGACATTAACATATGAGTTGTAAGGGACCCTGATAAGGGGGAGACATTTTATTAGAGCAAAGGAACATTCTATTAAAACGCCTCACTAGATGAACCATTTCCATAATTCATTTGCTGGAGCACCATCAGAGAGGTATGGCTTCCTTTGTGGATTGGCTGAATTGAATTTCAAAGGCCATTTCAAGCAGGATTATTCTGATGACAGACTGACTGACAGACAGGAAGAACTATTTCACTGCATTTAGGATTTGTTCGTCACATTAAGATATGTATGGCGCTATACATTTAAAGTCTTCTCCACTCAAAATGGGGTTTTCTTACCTTTATTTCAACGTCTGATATCCATTACAAAGGTTTAAGTAAATGCTAACTTGGTAACAGAAACCATTCCTAAAGGGTGTAGCCCCTGTTTAAGATGTAGGGAATATCCCCCGCTACTCCAATCTGATGCTGTAACCACTAGCCATGGTTACAATTGTAAGAGACATTTTAATCATAATCAATCTTAATATCACTGATAAATCTAAATCATTTTAAGCCAGTTATGGAAAAACTATGATGTGCTAGTCACTATGACTGTTCTTCCTGTGTAATAGTAGATTTTTAAAACATGCCTGTCTGCTTCCTTGTCTCTCTTACGATTTACCCAAGCGCAACAAGAGCGGAGCTTCCAGGCGCCCCTAACGGCTTCAAGTGAATACATGCTATTCTGTACCATCCTATCACTGCATAAATGAACCTTTTTTTTTTCTTTTATGTTCAATACAATTCTCTCCAGTCTTTTTTAATTGATTCCAGCAAATTTAATTGATCTGCAAAACTAAAATATTTGCGAAAAAACACTGTTTCCATCTAACAAAATCATCACTTCCTGATAAACTGGCATCAAATATCAAAAGAAAGATGGAAGTTGGTGCATTTTTTCGTATATAATATCTTACTTTCATCTTAGAACATGTAGATGAAACGCAATATGTTGCATTGTCATGTCATCATGCTTTTGATGCTCTTTAGGAACTCAGCTGGTCAAGATGATAATCCTGAACAACATTGATGACAGGAATTTAAGAATGACCAAAACATTTAAATGAAATGCGTTGTTTAATTCTGACAGAAAAAGACATTGCCTTTGTGCTGTAAAAACTGGGTACATGCGCATCGGTAAATGCGTTTTCATCATAGTTTGTGCCCATTTTCCAAATTCATGGCATTTCCATCCAGGGTTTTTAAGTGATATTACAAAAATGTGCATAAAATAGGTGGAAGTAAATGTAGCTATTGACAGTTCGGTTTGCTAAAAGTCTGCCTAAAGGAGGGGCATGGGGGACATGGTGTGTGAGAGCTTGAACTCCTTTGTGACACGTATCTGTACCATTTTTAAATCTAAAGTGTTTCCATAATTCAAATGCCAATGTCGTTTAAACAGATTTGATCAATATTACTTGGATTAACCTTCAACTTCCCCTGATGACACTTCCCTCAGCTCTTGTACTCAACACGGCAAAGTAATTACAATTTTTCAACATTTCAGAGAAACATGACAACAACGCTGCACGTCAGTCTCCACCCGCGACTGTAATGAGCTGTTGGCTAATCACCGGAGCCAAACTGAATAAGCAGATGATTTTATAAAGGCATTTAGACCCCAATTTTGTAGCAAGCTTAATGAGGCCGATCAAGAGATGCTGTGTATCTGAAGGACAAACACATGTTTTTGTTCTTTTTCTACCTAATGGCTCCATGCTTCAATCAGCCACTTTAATCAAGTAAGACAGGGCCAGTATGGGCCGATTGCCAAAAACAGCCATGTTTTCTGAGCTACAAACCCGTAAGATGCCTCGCTAACTTCACTCGGCTGTAGTACAGAACTAAAATCAATTCAATCGCACAAATTACAAGACACAACATATAAAACTGGCATCAGGATGTCGTTGTCACCTCTAAACCCCCATCAAACTTCACCTTATCCACCTACACAATCCATTCCGTACAACTAGCTGCCGTGACGTTCTCGTTCTCCTCGACTGCTTTCCCCAAATCACCTGCAATCTGTACACAATCCTCTTGAAGAGCCTCAGAGGGGCTTTTTACAGCTGCATGTCTCCATCCGTGATCAGGAATGAATGTGGTTTTCAATCACGTAATCAATTTGAGACATGGTGGGTGTTCGGAGAGGTCATTCGAACGCTGGCTGCAGCCGTATTCCTTCAAGGGTATCGCCTTATGTTCTTCGTGTCTGTCGACGCTCTAATGCTGATCGGATTCACTCGAGCACAGCAAAGGGTCAGTTGGGTTTCACTGCATCCTGTCACTCTGGACTCTCGACTCACGTCTGACCGGCTGCATTCAGCAGATGAAGAAACTGTAACTGAATGTTCCTCCATCTCTGGATACTCCATCTAAACCAGCAAGACATCACACATGATTTCATGCAGAGCCATGCACCCAATGTTTTTTGTTGTGCATGTATCACCGACAAAGGTTTTCACTGAGATAACACTGTTTTGTTGTGATTTGCAGAGGTAAAAACAAAGCCTCCAACGTGAGGTACAATAACTTGCCCTTTCTTCTAAATGAGTCGGCTAGGCTATGTAGGGGCAGTAGGTCTGTATGAACAAATGACAGTTTTGCTGCTCAGTTAAACAGTTTTTCTTAATTTTCTAGAGAAGTACATAAACATTACACTGCTTTTCCAATCAACTCTTATTCTAAATCAACTTTTGATTTTCCTCGCAATAATTGAACCAACTCCACATACCCCACTGAAAACTGTAGATATCAAGTGACTAAGGTACTATGGAAGCATTTATTTAATAAACATAAGCAATTTGAGGTTCATTTGAAGAGTTGGTTTCCGAAACGGCGTAACTCCATTTTGATGGATTAGCGTAAAAACGGGTTTTCTTTAGCACGAAATTTATTTGTTTCAGTTTCACACTTTTATAACATTTCTCAAAGGCATAGAAACATAAAACATGTAAATCCAGATTTATTTGAAAAATACATATTTTCCCCAAAACATTAGAACTCCATTGCACCACTACTACACCACTATTTTTTATTTTTTTTTTTACTTTTTTATTAAACTGTTCAAAATACAATAACAAACAAAAGTAATATTAAATCAAGAAGCTAGCTGGGTCAAGAATAAATTGGTTAAACAGTGTTAGTTGCCCCACTCAAGATATTGAACTTCCAACTGCTGAGTAATCCACTTCAGTAAAGTGAGCCGCATCCTGCAATGTGTCCTTTTGTCTATCTGTGTTAACTTTGGACATCTCTGCTGGACATTTTTTGACAGTGATCAGCTGAAAAATGCTCTGATTCTGTTCTATCTTTGAGAAATGTTTCATTTTCCATTTTTCTTTGTAATGCCCCTGGGTCTTTAATGATTATTGTTTTTTTTTGCCTCATGCAGAAACCACCACATTGATGAATCAATGGTTTAATTGTTTTCTTCTTTTCTCAAAATCTTTCTAAGAGGTCAGCTAAATGCACTAACTTGTCTACATAATGTACATTGTGTTGCTCTGTTCTTGGTTTACTGGGATCCTTTTGTGAAAAAACTAGACTGGCGTTTATCACGGCTCGGAAAGAAACTAACACACCAGGACTGCCCTACATGGCAAGTATTGAAGTATTGGCAAGTGTTTTTTTTTTTTTGTAAAATTTATTGTGGGCGAATAATACACTTCAGATTTGGAAACTCCTTTTTTATTTATTTTTTCATTTTGAAACCAAACTCATTTGTTCCTGGTCCAGTTCTTGTTGGCACTGGCAATTTTTACACGATACTGAAACATTCAGAAAGAATCTAAAGTAATACTTTTTGTTTTGCAAGAATTTCATGATGGAAGTCACCTTTTAAATGTAAGCTGTGCACCAAATTTAATGCACTTATCTTGTCTATGTACGTATGGGATTTTTAAACAAAAAAAGAAATATTTTCTGTACCATGTAACTTATTGCAGCACAAAAATTCTTTGACATTACATACTTTTTTGTTTTCATTAGATACTTTATTGGACCAGAGCAGGGTTTAAATTGAAATGCACTAAGATCAATGCTTTTAGCGGCCTCTGTCCACCTGTTAGGTGAGCAACAAGGTTTGGGTGGAACCATTGATAATTGCTCAAAACAAGAACACTAACTGAACAATTATTATGTATAATAACTAAAATGACAATTGTGAACATGCTCTGAGTGAACAAACTAACAGTCAAATTAAGAAGGAAACCAGTTGCGTCTAACTGGGGTCTTTTAATATGTATCAATTAAGTCCAGGGTTCTCTGAAATCCTGCTCACGGAGGAACAAAAGGTAGCTAGATGACCTTGGGTGAATGGTTGCATTGGGTGGAGGAAGGAGACATTCGGTGGAGTTTTACTTTAGCTTCAAACACCCTGGCTGCCATCGGTTCAGGGAAAATGCTGCCTCTTTTCTGTACTGCCAGCGCCTCAAACATGTTAATTTTCAGCACAAATGGGCCAACTACAAGTGTGTTGATGTGCTGTGCATACTTTATGTATTTACAATCTTTGTTTCAGCCTTATTAAAATGTGATGAGCTTTGATTCAATTAGATCTTCTTTTAACTGAGCTAAAATGTTTCTAAAATCGCACAGTCAACATATTGTTCAAGAGATTAAAACCAAACTGTAAACTGCTACTTTTTTATCACTAATTCCAGCATGATTAATGGATTGTTATGACTTGTTTCTTGAAATGAAAGAATGAGTTATGGACTTGTTTATTAGCAATGCTTTTCTGATACCAACAAGATTTAATTAGCAGCCAACTTAACCAAATTTGGTCTAACTGTAATGTGATTTCTGTCGGGCATACCAAGACAAAACACAAACAGTTATGAGTGTAGCATTTCTCTGTCTGTGTTGGGGTCATTTCGCACCTACAACTAATTCTAAGGAATAGAATCACTTTCTTTAATAAAGCTTACCAATGATCTGTTGATTTCAGGGTGGAGAGAAAATGTTTTGTAATTAGTAATCAATCAATTTAATGTATCATCAACCGTTCCTTTGGCTGATTAATGTGCCAGCTCTTTTTTGTGAACCCACTGCATTATGGGTTCAATTTACATTGGGATCATAAGGATGTGAAATAATGAGAAGATACATCATTTGGAGTAAGTGGGAGGGATATTAGATTTTTCATGATGGCTGCATTCAAAACCACAGCCCCATGTTCATTCCTCACCCATGGAAATCGAGACATTCTGCTGAATAATCACAATCTGTAATGAAACAATACAGGAAATAACACAATTCAGCATCTGCTCTGAATGAATTTGTTTAAATGCTTCTCACGTTTAAGACCTTGTGTTTGCCATCAGGATGAGCTCCTTCACATTAGTGGAATTAATGGATATTTAATTAATCTATAAGCAATTACACAGATCAGTTGAAATCGTTCTTAAAACACCCACATGCTATGAGGCCTAATTTATCCCACATACGCTTGATTCTTAAAATGAATAAATGTCTTTTTTTTTTACTTTTAAATCTGGGTTTTGTATGTGTTAAAATGTATTAAATCCTACTGTCTTGACTCTACTGGTATCATCTCGGCTGTCTCTGATCTTGGGTTTTGGCTGCACAGGTGTCCTGGTGATTTTAATCCAAGAACAAAAAGCAATCCTCAATCACTTTCATCAAATATAAACACAAAAAGTGCCTTTTTTGTTATTTATTTTCTCACCAAAACCGCGAGTGCTCTGTAACGTTATTCACACTCCACTAGAGATTTCGAGAACAACTGTCAAAATCGGCAGGTATAACCTTTGGCTTTACGAACCACAACAAATATATCTGTGCAACTTCCATGAAGAAGAAACATTCTGCTGTGTGCACATTCATAGACATAAATTATAGATGTCCACATAATATTGCCGTCTTCTTGGCACTCGAAGTTCTCAACAAATGGTCATAGGTGAGAAGTGCTGATAATATTATTTATAACTACTTAATTGAGGGAATGTTTAATATCAGCAAATTACAGTTTAATATCACTCAGTTAGAGTGTACTAACTTGTGAGTTTACAGCAATGTCTGATATTTGCAATAAAGAAAAGTATTTGTGTCAGTTTTTGGTCTTGACTTGGTCTCGGCCAATCTATTAAAACAATAATGTGCATTAGAGCGCTAAACAAAATCCTTCAAGACCTAGATGAGGTACATTGGTGTGGAAGAGTTTGATTAGCTGAACCTGACGGAATAGCTTTGGGATGAATTAAAGCAAAGCAAAGACAGTGAACCATGTCTTCTTATCCAACATTGATGTCTGGCCTCACAAATGTACTTTTTAGAAAAATTTTTTAAATAAACACATACCTTAACCTTGTGGAAAGCTTCCAAGATGAGTTGGATGGTGGATCAACAATGGCCTATAAGAGCAAAATATCACTCAAACTGAATTTCACTTTAATACTTTTGTAAATAAATACACTTTCAACACCCATATCTACATTTCAGTATGTCTTAAAGCATTAAATGAGCTGTTAAATCTGCTCTTCTTTGTCTTTACTCAGTGTCATCTACTGCTTGTTCCCCTATATTTCCCCTCACCTGTTTCTTGTTTGCCTCACTTGTTTGGATGTCCTTATATTACATTCACACCCCGACCTACACTTTAATTTGTCCTAAAGTATGAATAGGTTAAATTTAGTTGATACACTAAAAATCATACCAACCATCATGGCACTTTCACTGGTAGGTTCGTAAAAGAGAATGGTCTATGTTTTGGAAAACCAAATTAAGAAAAAAATTAGCTTATTTTCTGTCTACATGATTCATTACTGTTTGAAAATCTGAGTGCAGAAGGTCAGGTCATGTCTCAATGTGACAGTGGCTGTATGCTCCATCCTCTAAATATCTCATCTTTTCTTTTCTTCAAATATCTCTTCTTTGAGATAAGGAAGACCTGAGTGTAATTATATGGTACTGTCAAGCCAGAGAGGAATCTTCAGCAAAGCCCCAAGTGCTGATTTAGAGTCGAAGGAAAGAGCAGAGATGTGACAGTGGTAAAGCTGAGAAAAGAGAGAGCGAGAGAGATAACATTCTGCAATCATTAAATCACCACCCTCCGCTATCTGCACACAAGTGTCACTCAGAGGGGAAAATAAAGAGGTGCAAATGAAATATTAATGTGTTCCTTATTTTTTGAGATTACATTAATCCTTTTCTCTCCCTCTCTCTTTGAGAAGAAGCCAAGACTTTTTTCATTGTAGTTGATGTTGAGGACTTATTTAATGAGATACTTCAACACCCTTGATTTGCTTTTTTTTTCTTCACTAGCTTTTCAACTCTTAAATCTCAATAAAGCACTGAATTTGATGGAAGCAGGCATATTGCAGAACATCTTTGGCATGCCTTCAAACTGAAACCCAAGAACCCCAACCTAGAGTCCCACAGAGAGGAAGAAGGAGAATCTAGGGAGGTAAGGTTAAACTGTTTCGGAAGCTGTCAGGTTGGTCCGTACTTGAAAAGGTGGATTTGTGCCTATAACTATATGGGCTGGTGTCTCTCATGCTAGGCTTTTCCCTCCAAATACTTGTGGTGAAAAAAAAACACCATATATATATGTATAGTTTTACCCCATACCAGGACTTGATATTAGGAAACTTAATGAGTTTGTTAAGAATTACCAGATTATTTACAACAAACACAAAAGTGCAGTATTTAATTGTGACTGAATGTTTTTTTTTTTTTTTTGGATAGTTTCTGCTCATCACTGGCTGCACTCAGTGTCACTTATTGCTTGTTTCCCTATATTTCCTCTCACCTGTTTCTCATTTGCCCTGCTAGTTTGAATGTCTTTATATTCCATTCTTTTTATTCCAATCAGTATTTCACTTAGTTTAGACTGAGCCTCTAATGATGTTCTGTTCTGTATGCCAGTTGGTTAGCTTTATTTTTTTGCCATTTTAGTATTTTGTGAACATTAATGTTGTTTTTCCAGTTGGATTTTTTATTTTTTTGCTGAGCCAGATACCCAGAAGACGGTGCATCTCTGGAGCCAAACTGGGAACCTTCAAACTGAAAATCCACAGTGCTACCCACTGTGCCCATGTGCCATTCTCAAAGACAAATCAGTGTATCCTAATTAAATATTACAAATTAATATTCAGTTTCATATACTGTAACTGCTTTAAGTACTTTATTAGCTACTTCATTCTTTTAAAAATACTGGTAGTTGTTTTTTTATCACTTTAACATTTTCAAAAATATATATTCCTTTATTTGACACAACTTTTAATGTTGCTAAACAAAGCATGTAAATTGTCTGATCAACAATAAAATGCAATAAAACAAATAGTTTACAAACCACCTCGTCGAAGTGCCTCGTTTTTGCCTCTGAAGTCTACTGGAGGCACTTCAAGAAGCTCAAACCACAAACACTCAACAATCATGAAAAGAATAAAAAAAAAACTGAAGTGTCAGATGTGGTCAACTTCAAAACAATGAGCTTCTGTGATTTCTGAGCTGAATAACATTAAGTAGTAAGCTCCATGGTTTCCTGTGAAAATCACCATGGTGGATTATAACCTGCTTAAATGAAAATGATAAATTGCTCTTTAATAATTAACATGTTTTTAAGGTGCATCATATTGAACTTGATGTCAGGGCCTCATTTGAAAAACCACAAGCTCAACTTGTTTTGTGTGTCCTATGGGTGAGCTGCCTAGGAAAAGAAGGAAGAAATTGATCCAGAATAGAGCCTAGGAAATTGTTTCATCTCTCTAATACTACTTTACTTTCTCCCTCTCTCTCTCTCCTAGTATTTTTCTTTCATTCTACTTTTCTCTCATTATGCAGTCTGAGCTACAGGGCTCTATAATCCTTGAAGGTTTAGCCGAGCAGTCATGTGATTGGTTAGACATTACATCAGGATGATGTAATACTCTAGGGATGGGTAGTGTGTCAGACACAGTGAGAAAAGGAGGGAGACGGAAAGTGAGCGAGAGTAGCAGTATGTAGTTCCGTGAAAGAGAGCGAGAGGAATAGAGGGTGAGAGAAGCTATAATCCCAAAGCACACAACAGCGCTTTACAGCCCGAGAGGAGAGCACAAGTCTCCAACTGAACAACAGAGATAAGCACAAGCGCTTGCTTCAACAACTGGCTTCTGCCAAACCGTCCCTGCTGTTGCTGTTGTGTTTATGTGCTCAAACCGTTAAACAAGATGCGTGTGTGCTGTATGTATAAGCCCACATGTTTGGGATTTGTGACGGATTGAGAAAGAAAGACTGAAAGGTCATACAGAATTCAGTAACATTTACTTTACATGGATCTACAAAAAAACCTGGCTTCATGAGCAAAAATGTCTTGGTGAACATCGAGGGGGCTAAGGAAGATCTCCCACTCCTCCCCTAGAATATTTAACTGTTTACAGCTATAGTCCTTCAATTAAAATGAATAAATGTCTTCCCCAAGATCAGATGTTCATGCATTTTCGGTTTTTTAGAACATAATTAGTGTCATTACAAAGCGGACCAATTTCATTAATATTGGTTGAAATATTTATTGCAGGTTTGAATATTGTTTGATGGAGGGGTTTGTTTATAAAATATTAGATACACAGTATAATTCTGACTAGACCCCCCCCATACTTATCTATTAAGTATAGCAGTCACTACAACTACGGTTACCAGACCACTCAGTTATTGCGCTGTAATCCTGCTCACTCTCTATCTTTACAAAATGAAGGGCTGCTAGTAGGTGATAAGACTGACAAATGCACTGGAGGAGGAAGAGCGCTCCCACACGTAGCTCCAAAGCTCTGGAGCAACCTCTCTGTAAATAATTTCAGAAGATTCCATGATAAACTACCCAAGTTTAAAACTATTTCCATTTCTCCACCCTATTACTTCTTCTTGTTTAATAATAGTGTGTAGGATTGAAATACCACTATCAAGTAATGCTGCTACCAGTCTCTTACTGCTTGGACAATCGTCAATACTTTTACATCAAAATATTAACATGCATTGAAAATATGCCTGAAACACATAAAAAGACACAGCTTTCTGTTCTTGAAGCATTTAGAGTATAAAAGTGATGTTGGTTTCTTTTGGTTTGTTCCTCAGTAGTCATAATCTCTGTATCTCTTACTCTTCTTGAGTAAAAGAAAGAGAAAAACTTCAAAAACTTTCAAAATTGACATCAATCTCTAATAAAAAGCCAAATCTGAGTCACATAAGCCTCAATGAGATTTGTCGTTTAGATGCACCTTTTGGTTCGAATGGTGCACCTTTTGGTTCGAATGGTGCACCTTTTGGTTCGAATGGTGCCCCTGTTTTTTTCAAAAGGTCAATCAACAGGTCAGTGGTCATTTGGGCATCCATATATCCAAAATGTTAATATAAAAAGAATCCACAGAAGATTTGATTTTTCATTCAATACCCACTTCTAGTTTTCAGGGTCGTGGCTGCTCTGCAGGGATCCCTTGTGCATTCGGGTGGAAGCTAGGGCTACATCGTGGACACGTTGCCAGTCCATAACAGGGCAACACACATATTCTCTCCTAAGAGTCTGAATCAGATGTCAGATGTTTATTGCCAATTGTGCATGTGCACACACACATGGAATTTGTTGCAGTACAAGGGATGCTCTCCAGTTTAGGAACTTCAAATGATAGACAGTGGACAACAAATTGTTGGAGAGAATCCGACTGCGGCCGGAATTTAGAGAATTCAGTTAACCTGATGTTTGGTTTTGGTCTTGGGAAACCGAAGTAGCAAACCACCAATAGTCTTAGAAACCCCATCCAGACCAAAAGAGACAAGGTCGCAGCATGTCGCCCAAAAACAAGCAGAGCCATTGCTAGTGGGCGTACCAGTGTCACTTATTAACAAGTATGTTATCAACAACAAATCTGCACTTTTTTTTAATTACGTGCATTATCAGTCATAAACGAGGTACAGCATGTTCTTTTTTGCTTTGCAGCTTTGTATGTGCACAGAAGGTGTAAACACAGAGTTCAATGGTCTGCATGCGGCGTTACTGAAAGGCCACATGCTACCAACCGTGCCGCCCCTAGGATTTGATTATTTGTTGGCATTGACTAAATATTTAGAATCGGATTGACTGGACCCTTTATTTTTGTTGAAATGTTTTGACTGACAGCAGGCCTCACGTTGTAATGCTAATTGTACCTGCTCAATTGAAAATGCTTTATTCAGCTTTCTAAATTTATGTGACAACCTGTTTGCTCCCTTCCTGGATCACAGGGGTCTGCTGGTGCATTGAGCATTTTCGATGAAAAGTTGGGGTACAATCTTCTCACTGAAAGGCCACAGTGCACTACCCCTTAGGTGACATTCATTCATTCATTTTCATTCCCGCTTATTCCCTTTCGGGGTCACGGGGGTCTGCCGGTGCCTATCTCCGGCACACATTGGGCGGAGATAGACACCGGCACACATTGGGCGGAGAGAGGCAGGGGTACACCCTGGACAGTTCGCTAGTCCATCACAGGGCAACATTCACACACATTCACACCCTAAGGGGAATTTAGCTTATTCAATTAACCTATCCGCATGTTTTTGGGGATTGTGGGGGAAACCGGAGCACCCGGAGGAAACCCACGCAAGCACAGGGAGAACATGCTAGTGCTACCCACTGCGCCACTGTGCTGCCCCCTTAGGTGACATATTTAGCTTTTTTTGTTGTCGTATGTTACCCTAGACAAAATTAAAATCTTACTGAGAGAATAAACTAACATAAAATAGTTTTCCCCCCACTGATGGTCAAACTGAACAACATGGGGGACCTTTATAAAACATAGGCTGTTTATTTTGCAATCCTAATTACATGGCTGAGTTAATTGCATGGTTAGTTGCATTTTATTTTTCTTCATTTGAACCTACAACACAATTTAGGTCAGAACCCACCCGCTGAGTTAATCCACATTGGCATAATTTATAATAGGAGCTGAAGCGATCTATTAAAATCAAGTCCACAGCTGCACTGCGTATGTAAATCGAGATGTCCATGTCAGAACAGCTGCTGGTGGAAGATTTATATAAAAGTCTTAAAAACCTCGCAAGGAATATTTGACGACATCACGTTGAATTGATTTATTAGTTTTCATAACGGACAACCTTAAAAAAAATGATGACAATGTTAATTGGGCCCTAGACTGATTGTAACTGCGCTATACCGAAATATGCAAAGCAGCTGTTAACTCTCAAACCAATATTAGTCCTGGGGGTCCATTTGTTGAATGAAATATCACTTTAAACCTCATATCTGCCCTATTTTCATAATGAATTACTTTTGAAATATTCAAAGTAGAGACATAGCCACAGGTTCTCTGTTTTTGGCACACAGAACCAGGAGGCCCGAGAGCATTTACAGTTGATGATGATTGCTGAGCATGTGCATAAATTGAGACTCTCCGGAGAAAACACCTCAAGGCTGCATTAGAGACAACACAACATGGCATTGCTCCCTGAAAGCACCGAGCAAGATAAGTGCATTCTCAAAAGCCATCTACTACGATCTACATTATTGCATGAGAACAAAACGTTGGGACAAATTAGCATTGAAGATGCAATGTTAATTTAAATAATAATAATATAAAACAGAACGATTTTTTCATGATAAATAACAAATGCTGCAACTCTGATACACAGTTTTTCTTAAAGAGGTCGTAAATTGTGTTTCTTCTTTTAAATATTGTTACTGAAATATTGTGATAGTCCGTTTTTATGAAGACCCCAGAAACGAAGTTTAAGGAGGTATTATAGAAGTTACAGCTTTATTAGCTTTAAAACACTTTGAGTGCTAAACAGCTAACAGAGAACAAAGGAGAGGGGGAGGGGAAAAGAGAGTCTGGAAGAGAGAAGCAGTTCTTTCAAAGTTTTGAAAAAAAAGGGGAGAGGGATCTACAAAAACCTGACATATAAAGCCTAGCTGTGATGTAACTTCCTGCTTGTGATGTAACTCCCTGTTCCTATCTCAGATTATGTTATTTTAATTTTAAAGTTAATTTGAATTTTTTGGGCGTCCTTTTGGCCCTTCTCGTTTTGAAAGGAAAGTTGCAAAACCTGAGTAAATCAGAAGCAATTACATCACACGGTATATTAATATGCATGAGAAACTATCCAATCAGTGAGGGGTTTCGTGATTATGTTAAAATGAGCTAGAGCTACAGTCTAACATTGAATGTAAACACAATGAAATATTCCAGATCAGCTTTCACTAGGCAACAACGAACAAAGACTGTGGTTAAATTAAGGTATTGTTTAAATTGTCAGAGTATTTTAAAAAGCTATTTTTATAAAAAGAAACAAATTGTGAGTTTTGAAACTTTTAGGGATTCTGTTTTTTTATACGATCAAATAGTTTGCTGGCCTTTTACGATATTTAGCAAGGCTGATATTTTTGTGTAATGTACTTTTGTCATCCACTGTGTATCTCAAACAATGTACAGGGAGAACCCAATAGCACTGCAGCCAGTGAACTCAATAAAGGCCTTTATTTGACAACTTTGCAAACAAAACCAGAACTGAATGTTACATTTGATAAGGGAAACCTACATAAGATTAAACTTTGATAACAGAAACATAAACAAGTCTACAAGTAAAATCATACAAACAGACCCAAAGCTCCACACCTCTACAGCAGTGTAAGCTAATGATCCAGCACTGGACTGCCTAAGAGTAAAGCAATATAAGAGAAGCTTGATGGGGAGATAATAAAAAGAAACTGAAGAATTAAACGACAAGATGGAGGGGACAGATTCAAGAGCACAAGGCCAGTGGGAGACATGTAGCCATGTGCTAACTGACATGATTCCCCAGCCATGTGCAATTCGGAAAATTAGTTTCCCTTTCAGCAATTTATAGTTTCTGAATTGGAACATAGACGAAGGACTGAATTTACACTGAGGCTCACGGTCTCAGACTCTTGTGTAGGAATTGCATTTATTGCTCACATCGATTATTACAACATACATGACTCGAATAACCTCCGCTTGTATCTATCTAATTAATACTGATTACTTTGATGAGCACCCTCACCTAACTTTGAATTTTAGCTACATATATTAACAGATAATGACATAATTATTAAGTAACCAAGTGCTGTTATATGTGCATCTCTGCTCATTGGGACAGGGAAGGGAATGTTCAACTGATGTTCATCTATCAGGGACAGCTTGCTGAAGTGTAAAAGCTATTTGCAGTCTTGTGTTGCTTCCTCCTCAGGCTGTTATACAATGGAGTTCTCTTGTGGCCCTGGACGAGAGTGACAACCCAAGACTGACGAGACAAAAAGTCGTGAAATGACAACTTGATAAAAGCGAAATGACTTTCCGTCTGTGTTTTGCCGAGAGCAAGGTAAAAGGCGCAGGGTGGCTGGTGCAGAGAGCATGAATAAAAGAGTGATGGGCGTTGGAGAAATCTGTCAGCTGAAGAGTGTGATGCCTGTGTTTGTCTGGGTCATGGTTACATTGACGTTGTGGACCCAATTTAGAGAGCGAGCGTGAATGTGCTTGTATGAGACAGTGGGGGAGGTCAGCGAGTTCAGAAAAGCTGAGTGGTTCTGTTGAACCATTTATTTTATTTTTTATTTTGCAGCTGTTTCACCTCATCAGGACAAAAACCTTGAGAAAACAGATCACTTACAAAAAACTTTTATTGGCCCACTAATACAATTTAAAACATGCCTTTTATCAAGCTTATCTGGTTTCATATGTGAAGGTCTTTTCAATTTAGCTAGCCTGTAAAAATAGGCTCTGTTGTATGTATATTGATTTAGTATTTATATGTATTATTATTTTGTGGGTTGAAACAATTCAAATTTTTAGAAATGTGTTCAGTTGAATTTTGGTCTTTTTCAAGAAGTTGCAAAGAATCAAAACAACATAGACCCAACACTGACCCAAGTGAGATGCTTCTGTCTGCAGACTACAGATGGGTTAAGCCCCGCCTGCTGAATGTGGAGCCTTGCCCACATGTCGTCTCATTGGTTGAACTCCCTCACTTCAACCATAATTCTACATGTTCGTTGATGAAAGCAATTTTGATTTATGTCTACTTTATATCATAATGACCAAGCTCAAGTTATATGCTTTTGATGGTCCAAACCACCCACACCAAACATTTATGGATGATCTAGCTCTTTAAAAACCAAATATTGAACAAGCTTAGAGTTTTTGATGATGCAATTCAATATCTGACATTTTATGCTGAGCTAATACATAAAAAATCATAACTAATAAATACAAACAACTGAAAAAGCTCAATTGACACAGTTTGGATTGTTTTTTCTGAATGAAATATTTCTTAAAGTCAGAATGTTATTCCCTTTTAATATTGAGAAGAACAGAAAGGGAAACCAAAACAAAAAAACCAAAAACTACTAATACTAAATATGCAAATGGAAAACTCCCTAAAATTTTGAGATCAGCGACAATTGTAAATGAAACCTGTGAAGTAATTGAAACACAGGCCATTGTTCCCTGTTCCCTTTCAAATACAGGATATATCAGGATACTCTGCAGACACCCAGCTGCATATAGCAGGTTTTTGGCCCATATCTCTCCATCACTTAGAGAGAGAACAGCTAATCTGACATGTACGCATATGCAAATACAAAGCGTAGCTGTCTGTGTGCTGCTTAATTCCCCATTATTCTACACACAGAAGTCTCATCAAGTTGACTTTGAAATGGATTGTCGGCGATTAAGCAGGATTTTGGGGAACGCTGTGGCCTGTCTCACTTCAACTCCTGCTCAGCTGCCAGAGGCATCAAGCAGCACCGATCCAGGTAATTAATTCTTTGACAAGCATCACTGATTTGCTAAATCTGTGAGAATGGCATGCGCTGATCAAAAGAGAAACACGAGGAGAGATGTTTGAACACATAGACTCAGGGATGTCAGTCATTCAGGCCGTGCAACTGGCCCAGAGTCACAGCGACAGATTCAGAACGTGGTCAGAATATAGATCGCATTGAATATAAGTTGTATACACTCCACTGATACACGTTTTCAAACAAAGCTGCACAAAGGATCTGGTGTAAATAGATTATATTGAACACTAGGCATTTATTACATCTTTTCAGATCCATAGTGGTGCATTATAGAGGGACTTCATTTATGATTGAGAACAGATCTTAAAAATTAAAAAAAGAGTTGAGTACCTCTACACACAAGACTGTGGTACTTTGAAATTCCCTGATGGTAGCTTCTTCCCATTAAGTAAATGTGGTAGATTGCATCGTAGATCTTAAATAATTCAACTAAAGAAAAGATTTAAATGTCAAATTGTGATTAAAAAGTATGAGGTGACCAAGAGCTCAATCATTGAGCTCTAAAATCCCCTTAGGTGTAAATGTGTGAGTGAATGTTGCCCTGCAATGGACTGGTGACCTGTCCAGAGTATACCCCCACCTCTCGCCCAATGTGTGCTGGAGATGGCACTGGCTGACCCCGTGAAAATGAACATATAATGTAATATAAAACAACCCTCATGTCTCTTTGACTTTCCTGAGCTGATATAGGGATCGATTGCCATTTTTAACAGTTTGGTTGCTATGGAACAGTCATCATATAGTGACAGCATATCGTGTTTCCTATTAAATTTTGAGTAAATGAATCTACACCCATGTCACTATGATTTTCTTAAGCTGAGATATAGACTGAGGGTGGGAATGGGGGTTACACAAGTAACCTAAAAATTCTCTAAGATGTTTCATTTTTACAATTGTTACAATTATTTTGCACAATGGCTCGTATATTCTTGGTCAGACTGATAACCTTAACCTAAGTATGGTCAATTTGATGTTTCCATGAGCTTCTATTTTTGAGTTGCAGTTTCTCAATGTTTGACCGCTAAAAAGAGTGAAGTTCACACTGTGTTGTGAATTTCGATATAATCCATATATCTTATATACAGCTAAAGCATTAAGATATTTTTGAGAGTAACTACACAGAAAGACATCGCTCATTTCCAACCAATCATTTGATGCAGTGTGTGCTGATTTGAACACTATTGATGGTTATATAAATGGATTGGATTAGCGTGTAACAGCTCTGGCCCAATGGCTCTATTTTCTGGCTCAAAAAAGCTGTGAGTTCAGTAGCTGCTCAGAGTATCTGGCACATCTTTTGATTAAGTGGCTCATGATTTGACTCTTTTCCTTGGCCATTATCAGCTCTCAGCCACTGCCAGTGTGGCTCGCTGCATCCGATTTTAAAGGAACTTGCCAGATCAAACGGGTTTGTCAAAGAGCATTAGACTTGACCTTTTTTAGCCCACTGTCTTGCAGTCTCAGGTGAACTTTGTGCTTTTGACTGGCTGTGGATGTTCACTGGCAGACATCTCTCCAAGAAAGTGCTGGACAGAGACAACAGGCTGAAGACATCAGTGGATAAATCAAAGGTTGTTACTTACAAAACATTAAATAATGAGTTAAAAAATAAATAATGGCAAAGTCCCAATTGGAACATGAATTTCAGCTTCACTTAATCATTCCAGTAGAGAGAGTCCCCAATGTCATGAGATAATCACGAAAGCAAAAGTTTATAAAAATGCAAAGAAGAAAGCATTGGGGAGACCAAGTGTGCAAAAGAAAGGCCTGCTTGCACTGCAATAAAAAGATATGTAGGTTAATTATGAATGAGTTGTAGGCTTTGAAAAAAAAATCACATCTCCTGTGTGTTCTGAAAGAATGTTGCATTAGAACATGAAGAAAGACTTTTTATGTCTGTAGAAACTCTCTCGCAGGCATTCAGAGAAATAGAGCTTGTTTGCACCAGTAGTGAAGTCAAGTCTCAAAGATAGAGAAAGAACTTAATTATGTTTCAAGCTCAATACCTGTTTGGCTAAAAAAAGAACTCTGCGGTCTAAGAAGTTCCCTCTCATTTCAAAATGGAGGCAACTGTACTTTGATATTCAATTACATTTTGTTTCATTGACTTTAAACTAAAACGGAAATGAGGCAAAATCAACTGGCATCTCCGCACTGTCTCTCGTGATCCTATGGTGAATGTAACTGATATTACAATTTATAAACTGGACGATTAAGTGCAGCACCACTTATGGTTGCCATAGACCAGCCCTGAGCAGGAGGTTTTAAGTTTTGGTTTCTTCATTTCAATTCTGCCCATATTTACCTTCATGACCATTTTAACCAATCAACAGTGGTAAAACACTGCAAAAAGGGAAACTGCTAGCTATGCCACTTTACCTTTTAAAATCCTTTTTCAAACGAGGATCCCTTCTGAGCATGTGTACCTTGCTTCTGTCTGTCATCAGAGTAACCTAATCCAACTTTTTTTTTTCATCAAAGGCAGAAGCCTGGAAGCAGTAACGTATCTATATGCTTCACAGTCTAAGTGGTTTTTGAGACTTGTTTCCCAACAAAATAATGCAGCTGACAAAAAAATGGCCAAGTTAATCAAGAGATACTCAGTGGTATGGTGTGAAATTGAACACTTACATTTGAATCCTTTTACGTCCCATTCACATCATCAAAAGAGGCAGCTTTCATTGGCTGGTCTCTTTGCGCAAAACAGATCCCATATGGTAGTGAAAACTCTTTTTCATTGGCACCACTTGAACGGTTAGATGTGTGAGCTCTGGTCCATTGGTCCATGGTTTCCAATCGAAGCACGTTGTCACATGAAAATTCGGACCGAAACTTTGGATCGATGTGTCAAAAATTTGGATCAATGCTTGTTTCAGAAAATGGTGCACTGCTGACATGACACCAAAACAAGTCATGCATTAACCAATGGTGTCTTGTTCCAATTCCTCACCCTGAACCCAAAATCTACCAAAAACATTAATTAGATCAAATGGTAATATACATTACCATGTGAGCATTTTTAATCAAATTCAAACAATAATTGACTTTGAGCATCAGTACATAAAATATCAATGAATACCAAATCATAATCCCTCTTTTGACAGCAATTGAGCAAACAGTTTTTGAATTATATGTGTTAGTTGGAGGGAAACGGGGAAGAACATAAATCTGACTGTGTCGTATTTGCAAAGCTTTCATTCTTATCAGTTGTGAGAAATGATCAATATCTGTAAGAAGAGTAACAAACCACAAAAACTGTGACAAGGTGTGGGGTACCAAAGGCAACAATATGCACAAAGAAACCAAGGCTAGGTCATATTCATAGTATCAAGCAGAAACACCAGACTAAAAGAAGCCGGTGCTTGTTATATTGACGGCACATGCCCTTTGAGGATCCCTCTGGAGTCCATGCAACAGTTGGGTCATATACTTTGACAGCATGCAGAGGCATAACAAAACAGGTGGGATGTCCTATTGCTTTGGCTATATGTCAATAAATATATGATGACTCGTTAAGCAGAATAAATATCTTGTAAATTTGTAAAAATACTGAAAAAGTATTTGTGGTAGGTATTTAGTATCACAAGAACAGCCTCCACCTTCTTCTATGTCTGTCAAGGTGATACCTAAAGTGGGGTATCACTGCTGGGTACCCTGTGTTTGTCAGACAGATGGCGGGAGTGTGGTAACAGCATTTTTGTGCGTATGCAAGGTTACAGATGCACCTAACCTGCTGATACTACATGGAGGGGATGTAAATGCAGGCCAGTGGATCAAGGACTAATGTCATGTGTTCTATGTTTCTCTGTTGGTTTGCGTGGAAAACCGCTGCATGTATTTGTGGGTAGGGGCTAGGCTGTCAAATTGGTGAAGCGGTGGCGTGCGTGGTGACAAGCTCTGTGCGGGAGGGCTGGGAGGTCATGCAGGGAGGAGAAGCGCCTGGCTGACAGGGACATCAGTTTCCTCCGACATTAACTCCCCCTGTACCTGAGAGAGTGGAATAATCACACGCCGGGGCCATGCACCATGAAATGGAAGTGCAGCAGAAATCTGGGGGAGTGGACCCGCAGCCCTGTCCAAGGAAATGAGAGCCATTTTTTTAAAGTATGGGCCGCTGTGGAGCATGTCTGTGTTTGTGTGAGATACGGCGCTGAAGAGAGAGGGGAAGAAAGAGGGAATACTGTCTGTTATCTGGAACGAAAACAAAAACATTATCTATCAAGAAAAAAAACTTGGTTTGAAAGAGACGCTTTCAAGACACTCTCATTGAGGGAAAAAACACATCAAAAACTAGCTTGATTGAATAATAAAGCATACTTCCGGTGTTGGATCTTTATTATTATATATCAATAAATATCAAATGGTGACATTTGCCCCCAATTACATCATGCAAAAGGATAATCATCCAACACATCTTCCAAATATTTCAATCCAGAGGTCAGCCTTGGTTCAGACAGCACTAAAGTGACAATTCTTTAAATTTGAAACAAATTGAAACTGTAATGGGAATTACTTGAACGTAGAGGCAGAAGGAAGAGTTCATTAATGTAATCTGTGTGGTAAAAGCTTCAGGAACATGGAGTAAAATGTCATCAGATTATCTTGTGCAATAAACAACTAGAATGCCTAAAGTATATCAGTGTCACGAGCACAACAACGTGTTTATTGAAACAGTAGAACTATGGTGAGGCACTCTTGAAATGCAGTACTGAAATTCAGCTGTAAAGCTCTCTTTTCCACGTCTTACTGCTGATTTGGCATAATTTAGATTTCCTTGAAAAGTAATGGCTGAAGCATGGAACACACACACACACACATGCACACAGTCTATATTTTAGTCCAAAAAGGTCGAAAGAATTTTAGAATGCAATCCATGCTTTGTACATCGAAACAGCTTGTTATACCATAGTGTGCAAGTTACTGATAAATACCACCTATGGGCTATTGGCAGCCTATGGGCTATTGATTACTCTTTCACCATTATTTAAAATTCTTATTTGGAATGGTACCAGTCAAGCCGTTTAATCTTGATTTATAATGATTTGATAATAAGAACCCAGACTGCATTCAGATTTCCAACAGGCCACCAAAGCCTCTTTCTGCCCTAATACACATGTGCTCTGTGCCTCTTCAAATGCCTACAGCATTACCACGCTCTGATGGTGTGTGACAGTGGCTTTGTTGATTACATATATTGATTACGGTCTGTCTTTTGAACACAGTTGGAGAGTAAAAACTGACATTTTACACATTCACTTGGAACCCTGTTGGGACTAAGATGGTCTGGACTCGAAATCCACACACAATTCTTATGTCTTCCATGTTTAAAGCTCCAAGGGAGAGGATGCAAATATCCAGATCCGCTAACTCCATCTGTGCGCACTGCTGCATTGTGTCTCCCATCTTTGAACGCATGGACAACTGGCAGTGTGCAAGGCTCCAGACCATTACTCTGATGTTGTTTACATGCAATGCAAATGATTGGTAAACAAAATGCACTGCGCAGAGCCACATGTTCCCCCCTGGCCACCCTTGCGAGCCTATGCAAATCAGTGCCCACCATGCTCTCGGCTTGCATGAGGCAGGAAATTAAGAGCTGAGGCTAAATTATAGTGTAATATGTAAATGTGCAGATGTGTGGCTATGCATTGTTGCTTCATTATGAATGGAAGAAATACTCCTACTTAATATTCAAACAAGTCTGTAAACAAAAAAATAAATAAAGAAATAAAATAGCACACTAGCAGTCCCACAGGGGCATCGGCTCACTGAATGTTTTTCGGCATGCAACACAGACTGTAACTGTGTTCATTTACCATCATCAAATACATCATGGTGGGCAAACATTTACAAGAGCCAAGCATGCCGGATGGCTTAATGCGGATTGCAGCCATGTGTGCTAATGTGCTCAGAGTGACACACTAGCCGTGATGCTCATTCATCAATGTGGCATGGTCAGAGTGGAAATTTGGCCTCGGTGACCCCCTCACGGTTCGGCCGATTCTCCCACAACGCAGCAGGAAAACAGATTACTGCCGATCAATATCTCAAAATGCACCCCATGCTGACTTACTGCTGGGATTTTGAGGTCCTACAGGAATCATGCAAGGAAGGAATGTGTGGGGTTCTCAAACCATTGATGGTTGTGATTAGAGCAATAGTTTTTTTTACTAATTATGGTGTGTTATTTGTACCATGATGCTGGTAAAGTTACTTTGGGTATATTTTAATCAATATAATATATATTTACAATAAACTTAATAGAGAATTATGAATATGTAGCTATTCTTGAACTAATCAGAATGCAGGTGTGTAGTAATCAAAAATTTCTATATGCTTCTCCACTCTGTTCCTTCGTATCCGTTTACATTTATGCATTTGGCATATGCTTTTATCTAAAGTGACATAGACTGGGAAAAAAACAATTTGATACAGAATTGGCCAGATGTGCAAATTGTATGTGCACATGTTTTATTGTAACTCCTGCATTCTGAGTTGACATAATTGAATTAAATAGATCCAAAAAGTTTGAACCCACCTAGTTCAACTAAATAAAGAAATATACATTTTTCAAATGCATTACATAGTATCTTCCATAATAGTATCTTTAAAACATTAATCAATTTTCCCTTTTTGGGGTCAGGGGGGTCTGCCGGTGGCTATCTCCAGCACACATTGGGCAAGAGGTGGGGGTACACCCTGGACAAGTTGCCAGTCCATCACACCTAAGGGGAATTTAGATTATTCAATTAACCCAACCACTGGCGAGCCTCGATCCGGCAACCTTCAAACTGGAAGGCCACAGTGCTACCTACTGAGCCACCGTGCCACCTGCTTTAAAACAATTCAAATGAAATTAAACAAAAACAAACAAAAAAAAAAAAAACGTTTAAAATTTTTTTTTTTCAAAAGTTAATATCTATTTTTAAAGCTCCTCAGCCATTTCAGAACAACAGCTGAATTATCAAAGCTAACTGGGGACGTAATTAAGAAAACATATATGCTTGTTATTCTGAGGTGAGCACACTCATGAATATTTATGCCATTACTGCGTTTCTCTGATAGTCTTTGTGTGAGTTCAGATAAAGAACGCGGTCAAGGCATGAAATTTGTAATTTACTCCTGAATGTGTTTTCAGCCGGAGTGTTGTGGTCCCTTCAACATTTCGTCACTCCCTATTTAAATCTCTTTTCATTGCATTATTAGGAAAATTCAAACCGCCACCTCTCTGTTATCCAAGCGTAGAGTGAAAATAAAAGCTATTTGTATGTGAACATGGATGTAGGCCATGCTGGCTGAACAGCGCTAATGGTTTCATAATTTCAGAATAATGGCTCCATGTCAGTATGAGATTGCCATTAGCCAACCGTGCTGTTGATGTGGGCAACTTTTTATTTCTCTCTATTTTTTGTGGGAGGGTTGTAATTCTGAGAGAGCTTCATGCATATATTTTAAAAGTGTTTTAAAAATATGTGTGGAACTCTGCATTTATTGTAAATAGATCACAATTCTTAAATCAACATTTTTTCATTGTAAATGAACGAAGAATTAAGTCCAACCTCTTCTTCTTCTTCTTCTTCTTTTCCTTTCGGCTTGTTCCCAGTTTAGGGGTCGCCACAGCGAATCATCCTTTTCCACCTAACTCTGTCCTCAGTATCCTCTACTCTTGCACCAACTAACTTCATGTCCTCTTTCAGTACATCCATAAGAATTACCGACCACTGTATACAAAGACTAGCATTTCCTTGACACCTTCTGCCTTGCCAATGACCATAAACAGTCTTTACATTGGTAGTAAAAGATAAACAAACCAAATACTGAGCTGCTCTGAGAGTACGCAAAGGTAGTTAACTCTTAGTCACAAACTGAAGCTGCTTCTATGTCTTATGAGATATTTTGCTGCCTTTAAAGTACACTAAACAAATCAAATGGTTGTCATTATTTCTCCAGCATAGCAATGTAACAGTACATATAATAAAGTGGCATTACATACTCAATGGTGTTTCCAGACAGTAACATTCATACATTTTCCAACATACTTAATCCCTTTTGCGGTCACAGGGGTGTGCAGGGTATGTTCAGCCAGAGGCAGGGGTACACCCTGGACAGGTGGCAAGTCCATCTCACACACTCACACTTAAGCATTTTTAAGTACCCAGAGGAAACTCCCCACCAGGGAGAACATGCAAACTCCAGGAACGTCATCAGTGAGCCTCAAAACGACAACCTTCTAACTTGAAAGCTATAGTGCTACCCACTGCGCCACCGTGCTTCCCTTCCAGACTTGTTCAACTTTTGTAAGGTTTTTTGGCTTTTTTTCTCCAATTGTCCTACTATGGTATTATTATAAAACATAAATTTCATATATTTTTCAGTGTTTCTCAATTTGTATTCTGTAATTATCTGAAATTATTGTAGGGTTTTAGCATTTGCTGTCAAAATGATCTGACATCTGTTTAACTTACCGTAATCCAAGAGCTCATCGTGTGTTTAAATGTTTTTTTTTTCCATTAAAAAAAATGATTTCATTTTTGTCATTTCCAAAGTAAAATCTTGTTCCCACTGGTTGTCAATATGTATAAATACATAAAAATATATTTGGTAAACTAGAAAAAAATAATTAGCATAACAATATTTATCCTGCCTGAGTTATATTTGCACTAAACTGCTGGCTACGGTTCAAGTGGGAACCAACAGTGTATCCAATAATGAATGTTTCAGAATTCTACATATAGAGCCTTTAGGGTAGATTCCAGAGAGAGAACATATGTTCATTACAAAGTGTGCATATGTGCATCAGAAACACCTTAACATCCCAAGACAACCATTATCTCTAAATTCAGGGGGTTAACATACAGTACAATATTCATTTTACAAAAATCCATTCATGTAAGAATATATTTTTTGCTAAATTTCTCACGTGAAATATACATTGGTGATGTTAAAGAGTTCCAAATGAGCATGTGAATGTAAAGTGAGTGGAACAGATGTGTAGGGAGTGGAGAACATAGAGCATTGGGACTCTGAAATTAAAACTCAGCACATGTTTATAATGAACTGTTTAGCATGTCATTCATCTATTGAATTTTGGTTTCTAATTGGCTTATGGTTTGGAAAACCATGTTACAGATCTCCATCATTTGTGTATTTTTATTAGTTATAATTTGAATTTATTTTATTTGTTTCCTACAAATATTTATTAACAATATATGTAACTTTATAACAGGGGTAGGCAGCTCTGTTGATGGAATGCCACTGCCCTGGAGGTTTTAGTTCCAACTCTCCTTCAATAAATATTTCAGGTGATCCAAACTAGCCAAGAAGTCCTTTACCAGTTTTCTGCTTTGATTCCTTGATGAGGGCATTTCTATGTGGAAGTAACTTGCGTTCAACCAGTTTCCAATTATTGTTTTCCCTTTTTTTAAGTTGTACTTGTGCGACTCATAATTTACTGTGCATTGGGCATTTATTAGTTAATAATAAAACAAAAGCATATACAATAACCTTTAAAAAAATGTCTGTGGACTTTTAGTTTGTTTTCAGGGTCAGGGTCAATAATAAAATGGGGTCAGGGTTGGTTATATAACACGCTCAATTAAAAGTGTATTAGTATAAAAATTGGAAGTTTCCATTCCAAGCAAATCCCACTTTATCAAGACAATGGAACAGAGACTCAAGTGGTCAGCTTTTCCTACATATATTATGGATGATAAGGACCCACAGCACCTACTAAAATCTGTCAACAGCAGGCATCTATTGAACAAATATAAAAGTTGTAGTAACAAAGTGCAGCATATTGACATGAAAATGCCCAAGTATCTCTGCAGTCATGGTCTTTTCTAATTAAGAGACATTTTTCAACTTTGGAGATTATCTGTAGGCCTTGTAGAGAATTTCTCTAGTAAAGCACCATTTGTTGACTAAAAATAGATACTCATAGATCTAGGAGCTCAAAGCATCCAGACACATGAATCATCCTGCTTCTCATCTTTAGGGTCAAGTCTTATCTTTAAGGAAACTTAAAAGTGTCTAGGAAAAAAAGCTCCCCATGACGGCTCCTGAGGTCAGGGATGGAAAAGGTTAGCGCAGGATTACTCAGGCTCTTTTAATAACATACGCATACACAAAAGCACGTGTACACATGCACGCAATAACACTATAGTACCTTTGACCTAGTGTCTGTTTATGTATGCGTATGAATCGCAGACAGCAAGGGAAAAGGGTCTTCTCATCTGCTCCACCAATCCACGGCTGCCACTCAACTTCAAAGCTGTGGCCGTTCGCTCTTTCTTAACCTCCAAACACAGAGTCTTGTTACAGCTGTGAGCTTGGGGACAGAGTGCGCAGTGTGCTGGACTCCTGATTAACCCTTGAGCCAATGTTGTTCTCCAATGCCAGACGGATCCTCTTTCTCAGGGCTCGCCTTGTAACGGGAGCTCTTTCACACACTGCCCACTTCAAAGCTCCCTGCCTGCCAGGAATGTCAGCTTCAGAAGGAAAAGGGACACAGACACTGAGAACGAGTGTGTGAGAGGAAAACCCAACATTTGTGTTGGAGCTTGGATGTAATTCTGCAGAAAGAATCTGCGTGTCTTCTTTTTTTAAATATGAACTGACTCTGCTCTGTCTTGCACAGTCATCTACTTCAACTTTGTTGTTCTTTTAAAGCAACTACAAGTTGTTTTAATCTAATTTGGCTCAAGAGCAAGAGGCCTTGGGCTGTTTGAGTCTCAACAAAATTTTTTCCCTTGCATGATGCCTCAAGAGTGTAAACCTCAACAATGGCTTCTTCTGATCAAAGTGACGTGAACTGACAGCAGTTCACAGTGCCATTGTTTATCACTTGAAAATCTATACACAAACGCAACATGCTGGCACAATATGAGTCTTCTTGCATTTATTTTCATTTGTGCAGTTTTTTTAATTCACAGAACATTGACTTTTAGAAGTCCAAAATTGTCCTCCTAAACCTTAAACACTGTTTTAAGCACGTTTTTGTTATATTGTGTTCTTTTTTTGTGCCAGAACCTTGAACACACAAGCCATTTCACAGATATTGTACTTTCCTTCAGTTATCCCTTTGTTTCACCACAAGATGGCAATGATGGCACCAATTTGGGGTTTGTAAAATGAAACTGAAAGACGATCACATATTTTACTCAAAATTTAATTTGGATTACCTTGCAAATATGTCATAACTCTTGCAATGTTTATTTGGAAACATAATGCATGCAGAGACTTCTAAGGATTAAGTTATTTTGTATTTATCGTGACTTTTTTAATGAGGTATTTTAATCCGTTACATAATTCACCAGAAATTCCTTCAAATGTGTTCCATCTTAAAGCATGAAAATAACCTATGGATGCCTATGGCTCTATACATAAACAAAAATGCATTCTTGATGGGCAGCCCTGAAAAATTAGAATGTTATATTCCTTCTTTAATAATTTTCCTTCCCACTTATTCCCTTTTGGGGTCACGGGGATGGGCTGGTGCCTATCTCCAGCTCATATCGAGCGAGAGACGGGGGTACATCCTGGTCAATTCTCCAGTCCATTGCAGGGGCAACACACACTCACACATTCACACCTAAGGGGGAATTTAGATTATTCAAAAAAGAATGTTATATAACACTCTGAAATCAAAAAGACAGGAAACCTTCTTTTACTGTCTCTATTTCCTAATCTTCACTAAGGACTGAAGGTGACCTCTGCTCTGACTGACTGTAGAATAGCATGTTTCAGGCCCTCAGGATGAGTCCTCAGACCCTATCTTTGATCAAACCTTCAGCTTAAACCAAGATTAAGGCCTGCCAGATCCTTTGTTCCTTTATGGGTCGAAGACACAGTTAAATCCGCCCTAAATGGCCTGAAATACAAGAGTGCAAAAAGAAGTTTCCACTTTTGGGATCTTCTAAATATCAACTAAAATGAAAACCGGATGTTTACACTTTAATATAATCTTGACACAATCCAAACAAAACAATTGATCCAAGCAGACGTAAGCTTCTAATATGATGACACATATTGACTGATTGGACATCTGTAAATCTTGTGGGTGCCAGTCAGGAGGTTGTGATACGTCCAATAAAGCTCCTCTGACTAACTGCTCTGTCGATCATTGTGATCTTCCTTTGTAAAGAGGAGACAATGAGCCGCTTCTGCTGCCTGAGAGCCAGGCAACCTGAACCAAGTAGAGGAAGCTCTCAAAGCCCCATGAAAACAAACTGCTGAGGCAAGCTATTTCCTCTCCTCTTGAAAGACTATCTCCAGTCATGGATAAAGGGAAGACGCCAAATCTTTCACAAAGTCACACACGTGCACAGCATGTCCTTCCTCTATGAAAATTCCCTTTGTTTCCTGTGATTCGCAGTCCATCTGTCTTCCCACCCCGTATGTCTGTGTCATTATATTATGAACATAGCAGTGGACCATAGAGTACAATTAAAATAACATTTCTTAAGTTCAATAACAATCCTATTTTTGGCATGCATGCATGGCCAGTGAAGGGGTCAACCACTTATTTTAAATGGCACCACAATTAGGGCTCAAGTTAAATTGTATCCAGGGCTGCCATTACCACATCACATCAGCTTAGCCCGTGCACACACCATCTCGTTAGCCTGCCAAAAGTGCCACCTTAACCATTAAAAGCTGCCCCAGTAATTAATTACTTTTTAAAGCTATTGAACGGAAAGCAATTAGTTCTAAACGTTTGCTTGTGAGGTAACACAAGACTGGGCCTTTATTAGTCAGCTGTTGAGTTGAGGACATGAACGGCACTTGACAATGGGGAAAATTGAGATGCTAATACGTTGGCCTATTTGACAGTCGCTGGTTTCTCAATGAATTGTTCTGGTTTTATGTAGTTTAGTAATATTACAGCACAGTGAGTGAGTATAAAATGAATCACAGTCGTCTAATGTACTGATTAGAATACAACAAATTAAATCCGGAATATTAAATCTTCTGATACCCAACTGATCTCTAAATGACTTGAAGGATAAAGGAAATAAGATGAACAGTGGGTGCAGAAATAACTACATCTATGTATCATGTATGTTGACCATAAAGGACAAAGCAGTATGGGGCATGTGGAGTTGATTGGACTGGCCAGCACAGGGTCAGTGTGTGGGTCAAGCATCACATTAGTCTTTGTCCACACTGGACAAGCCACAGAGCACAAGACTAATGTTGCATTTCATATGAAAGGTCACCAGTGGATATAAATGTGAAACCCCAACTCTGGAGGTGACAAATAAGAGTAAACTTAAACTAGGATTGCACAGAACAGGGATGAAGACATTCCAACTGCAATTACAAATGAACATACTGCGATAATCTATTTTCTCTCGAGCTGCGTGGTAATCGAAGAAGTTGATTTACTTTTGCTGGCTTTCCTTTTTTTGGGTGTGATTTGCAATAAACATCACATAATAACTTGATCATTTACCAGTCTCATACAGGAATTTAAAGTTTGATCCCAAGACGTAGAATGGCACTCTTTCATCCTTGAAAGCAGAACTGAAACAAATGAGCTGCATCCGTCTGTACAAGATACATTTCACAAGGTCATTGCAAAATTCAAATTTACAAATTTAAATGAAAGTTCTGGACTTTAAAGTCAAACTTAGGTTGAGCAGAGGAGAGGGGAGCAACTCTTTTAAACAAAACATACGATGATAAGACTTAGAAATGTAAATGAAACCTGCAGCATGGGTCTTTCAGCCAAACACTGGATGGTTTAATGTAGTGGTCATGGTTATGACGATAAGATAGAGAGATGAGGAGATGCAGGAAACGATAGGTGAAGGTTATTATTTGTCCAAACACCGCACTCCACACGGGATAGCAGCAGCAGCCACAATTCACCCCTATTTATCTAAACAATAAAACAAGGAACCGGAAGTAGAGGAGCTAAAGAGATAAAAAACACCAGGAGATGACGAGCAACAGAGACCAGGAGTACCACGACATGGTACATCATCAAGACTATGATTATCAAGAGATGTGGAGCCCCAGAGATGAGGAGGAACCACAGAGAAGAAGAGCACCAGGAGATGATGAATCACAGATATAAAGTGTGCCTGGAAAGGAGTTGCCACTCAAACAAGGACAACCAAGAGATGAGGAGCTGGACATAGAATGCCATAGGTACATCAGGAGATGTGGAGCTTCAGATAGGAGGTGAAGGGTTCAAGGAGAGGTGACTCAAGGGGCTCTGATGCACGGAACACCCGGAAACAAGATCCCACAGAAATGAGGAGAACCAGAGGACCATGAACACCAGTAGAAAACGAGCCAAAGAAATGAAAAGTAACAGGGATGAAGAGATTCAGAAGATGAAGAAGAGCAGAAGACAAGCAGCCCCAGAGACGAAGAGAATCAGGAGACATGGAGCCACATTGTCACCATAAGAGAAGGAGCCACAGAGATGAGACAGGATGGAGTGTGCATGAAGACCAGCTGAAGCTCTGGTCAGTTACAAGTCCATGAGGATTTAGGCTATTCTGACTATGGTGTACTAAGCTTTTAGAAATCTTTTTGACTAACTTTTGAGTAATAGAAATTTGTAACATTTCAAATATGTTGTTTTGTCATAAATCACAGAGAATTATGACAAAGAAATCTTGTTAAACAGGCCACACCTGTAAATGTTTGCCCTGGAATCCACACCAGTCTGTTTGACTTTGTTGCTGTTTGCAGATATCTGTAGAGTAATTTTGTTTGTTAGCATTAACCTACAGGAATCAACTTCCACTTAGTCACCCGAGTCGAAACAGCTCGTCAATATCACTTCAGCATAAAACGTGAGCCCTCGTCTAATTGTGTTTTATCTGCATCGACTTCTGCTGTGTTATGGTGTCAAATGCACACCTGTTCTGCTGACTGTCCTCGCATCCATGTGTGTGTGTGCGCGTGCGTGTGCATGGGTGTTTTTCTGCCCAGTGCACCCAGGTCACCTCTACGTAGTTAACCTCTCCGGAGATTGATTGATCTGTGTGGCAGTCCAGGAGTTCCTTCCTAACAATGTTGCTTCTCTATTTTTGAAGTTTGCAGACTACTTTTCAACCATTGCTGGATAATGATCGTCCTCCAGCTTCACGGTATCGATTGCTGCAGAAAGTATTGATTAACTATGATGATGAAAAAACTAGGGATACTGTGCCTCACACTCATGGGTGTATGTGTAAGCCCACATTCTGGTGTCTCTCCTGAGTGAAGCGTTGAATCTAAATCCCCAGCCTTATCAGTGCGGATGGTGACAGGTTCCTTTATAATTGACATTCCCGAGGCTGGCTTTGGAGCCTGGTGTTTAAAATGCACCTCACGTCTCTCTCTGGGTTCATCTTTTTCTTTTGCGATTTTGTTTTAGAATTCATTATTTGGCATGAAATGTAAAAGTCTTCATCCTAAAATGGTGTGAAATCTCTCAATGACTGCAAGACACTCAAAAGACATGGGAACCATTTACAATGCAGTCTTGGACCAAGCTGGCATTTTAACCATCAAAACATCTAACGAGGGATAATTGCTTCATTTTATACGTGTTTATGATTTTGCTGTGAATATATTCTGAATATAATCATAAATGATTAAATATATCAACTTTGCCAGATTTGCTTGAATCCATTCATCCAGGCCTTTTTTTTTACCAACTTCTCCACAATGTGCAAAATTATATATCTATTCTATTTAAAAAAAACACAACTCCTATGATATCTGTTTTGACATTATCAGTAAGTTGTTCATTTTTCGTTGAATTAACTTTTAAATAAATCTATCAAGTCAAAAAAGTACCATAGGAATAAAAATGAGTGGAACGTTAAAATTAAAGTAAAAATGAAAAATGCACAGTGTGAGAATAAAAGCTATTAATGAATTTTGGTCAGTGAAACAACTTTACTCATGTGATGTATGTCCATATATTGGAGACTACAAGAACACCTGCAGCAGAAACTGTAACCCATATGGGCTGCTGACATAGGGAAGAAACTTCACCTCCTGACATACTAAACCAGCAGACAAATGCAGCCGCCGGTGCAGTCAGGCTCGTATAATTCACTGCTCAACCTTGCTTGAGATCATTTTATCCCAGACCTGATGTATAGAGTTATGAGGGAACACTGACCTCTCTGAGCTTAGAGGCTTGGTTAGAGGAATTTGATGAAGGTGCAGGAGCATTTAATTAAAAGATATCTTATCAGCCTGTATTTGTTATGGGTAAGCACTGGCCCAGATCCAGCCCTGATTTCATCCTATCCCAGGCTATGCTGAGGCCAGGGTCAGGAGGTGAGGAACTGCTCCTATACATGCTGCTCCTTCACTAGATTACCAGAAAAGGCAACTGATATAGTGTATAGTTTCATTCTCTATTTGCCCACCCCCCCTCCTCTCTTTCTCTCTCTCAATCTGCTAGACCTACCTTCTCAACACATTGTCCCACAATATAATTTTATCAGATTGGGAGGGTTGTTAGGTCACAGACATTAAGAATGAGACACACACATATGACTCTTTTCACACAATTTCTCACAAAGACATTATAAAACGGACACCAATATATACCACTAACAGCAGAATGAATTAGCTGTGGTAGTTTAGGAAACACTGGGTCAATCCAGCCTGTCAGCCAATCATAATGATGTAAGACCACACCACCAGCCAATTGAAAAATGGCCTTAATGTATCTGGGTCAGATGCAAGTGTTTCCACTCCATCTAGGGGCTTGAGGTTAGAATAAGGATAAACATCAGGCGTGACCGCAGACTGTATATAATAGGGTGGGACACATGCACAGAGTAAGTCGTGTCATCACTTGATTTTATGGTTGCTAAATGAAATTAATTCTTGTTTGAGACTTGCTAATAACTAGGAATGCCACCTGCCCATTAAAATATGCAATTGCCCTGAACTTGTTTCACGCTGGTGTAGAGCTGAGCCATAGACATCTCACTCTGGACAAACCCAGGATATGTGGATAGTATTAAAAACGTATCTCCCTCCATTCACCTCACCTGCAATCACACCAATGAACCCATCAGCCAATCAGAGCTCAATCCCAATCAACCTGCAACGGTTAAAAGGCTCATTCATGCTCAGTGTTCTCAGACCCATGATTCATGCACCCTGACTCTCCATGATCACTTCCTGCCTTCGTGGATCTCCTGAGCTCTTTGCTGAGTCTCTTCTGGGTTTTCCACATCTCCAACTGTTCCACTTTACAACTCCTGTGGATTATACACAACTACTACTCAACATCATTCCTACAAGAAAACTTCACTGGTGTTACCGACTATACAGTGCTGAGTGTCATTCCCTTCCGAAGCAATGTTTGCTTTCTGCACTGTATGTATGGTTTCCTGTTAAAAACATCAGATCAACTAGAAATAAACAAATAGCATTTTCACTTGTAATCATGAATTGAGGTCTACAATTGAGCAGTACTTTTTTTAGTAATGACAGAATAAAAAATATGCTGATCTTTGAAGGATCAGTCTTCGTGTAAACATTACTGTTTAGAGCAGTCCATAAAATTGACATACTTGAGCATCACCAACGACATGATTTTTTGCTAGAGTCCTCTGCTGGCTAAAATAATCGATTATTTGCTTTGAATTAAATGAAAAAGAAAACAATTCTCTACAAATAACTGAAGTTAACAAGAGAGCTGGAGAAATGAAAAATATATATTTTGAATACATATATTTAGGTGTGTAAAACTAAAGACCCCCCAGCCCTCTTTAAACGTCTTAATGTAAGCACATGCAGAAACAAATCACATCTCTGCAGGGTTTAAAGGAGAGAATAATTACTTTTGCATACTTCTAAAAAATTATAGTAATATAAAGATAATTGCAATGGAGGCAGGGTAACGTCATCACAGCCAGCTCTGCTTCTCTGATGTAATTCAATTTATGCTTCCTGGGAAAATAATCAGTCTTACAGATTACTTAAAGCAGATTTGACATGTTTATAATTGTGTTCCATTTATTTAAATTAAAGTTTTGGGTCTGGAATATGCAGGGACACTATAATATGAAATGATAAATAAGGTTTTATTAATCTGAATGAATATCTGTGCGCATCAAAGCGTTTCTTTACAATGGTTCAAGAGAATACATTACAGAAATACATTGCTACTGTAAAAAGAACAACATAATAACAACAACAACAACAACAACAATAATAAAAATAATAATAAACCTGGCAAGTCTGGCAAGTACTGTTAGAACATTAAAAATGGGTCATAATTGGGTATTCCATAATGACAGCGTTCCAAACTGGTGGTTAGTGTTAACTGGATTCTAGCCGAAGCCATCTCTACTGTGCTAAAAATCAGCCATTCCAAAAAATTCGTAAAACCAAAATGCACACAGAAACAAAAAAAACAAACAAACAAACAAACAAAAAAAAATATTATATATATATATAATTTTTTTTTTTTAATGAAAGTATTTTCAGGCTGGATAGTACTTGGTGTATCTAATTCAAAATGGATTGATTGGCAAGCAACAGGGAGCACTTTCAGATGGAAATAGATGGGCGCCAATGCAAAATTGGGCACTGCAAGCACAACCCCCCAACTGGCTTAAACACTTCTTCTATTCTCCTCTCTTTTGCTCTATGCCTGTCATTCTAGCCCTGATCCCTCACTCTACTCCCATAGAGGTGGAGGCAGAATCAGCAACCTTGCCCCTTATAGCAGATTCACACTTTGGGGGCGATGGTGCACTGCCCTCCCATTATCCCGAGGTCTCTGGGTTGGAATAAAACCCTCAGGGCTAGCAGCTGTCAATTAGCGATAACTCTGCCCACCAATGGACTCCTTAATCAGGCCACCATTGCCTAGCAACCAGGCGCCTGAACACCACACGGTGGATCCCTGATGTAAAGCCACAAAACTGTAGACCCTAAAGATGGAAATTCATCCCAGCCCCCTGCTTTGTGACCCTGAATATTGCAAAACAAACGTAGTGTCATGAGAACTACAAAAGATTTGCTTGTTTTGTTTAACTTCAAATCCTTTCAGTTGATTATTTAGCAAGTTAAATCCTATTCAAGTATGCCAGTCTTATTAAGTATTTTGACTTGGTACTTTTCACATTTCTCTCTTTGTTTCTAAATGTTCTGATTAGTTCATTGTCAATGATTACGGTAAATACTGGTCAAATCATAGAAAATACCCCCTTTTTAAGCAAATTGTGCCTTATTCATGGCTGTACTCCCCCAAAATTGGTTCATCAGCACACATATTTAATATCCCCTAAAAATGACCAGCTCTCAAATGTCTAGAATTGTGATGTGATAAACCTTAGAATTCTGCTCACAACTTGAAACATAAAGATAGACACAACAGTCATTAACTACTCACTCTAACAATCATTAAATAACTCTTAACTGTGTATGTAGTGGACAACTTTGGCATGAGAGGATTTATTTTTTCCAAGATTTTTTTGTAAATTTTCTGTGGCTGTGCTCTCTCCTTGGATCTCTCTCCTCTTGCCCCTCCCATCCCCTTTCTCTCTTGCTCTCCTAATTGCCTGCACACCTATATCACATTCTTTCTGGTTATTTCTTTCCCTTTATATTCTCTTAGTTTTCTGTGTCTCATTGCAGGTTATTTTTCATTTTCCACACTTTATGGTTTTGGTTTACTGGTTAGTTTATGTTTGTTTAAAGGCTTCTACACACCAAAAATTAAATTCTGAATATTCATGTGTCAACATGCCTCAATCAAAAATCTTGGGCCCGAACATGAGATCACGCATCTGACGAAGTCTTTGATCTTTACAAAGTGAGTGACATAAAAGAGCCACTTGGTGGCGCTCATCCTACACATTTATAGCTCCTTCGTACAGGAAACAAAGAAATAAATAGCGCACTACAAATCCTCTTTTTTTCTGCACATTTTTACACATTTAACAGCATTTTAACATTTAACAGCTATCCGCCCCAAACAGGTTAGACCACTCGACATCCTTATTATGGTTTATGTGAGTACAATGTATTTATTGTTCCTCAAATGTATGCTATTTATATTATTTGGCTAGTGTTCAATCATTAAACACATATAGTACATTATAATATATTACACTGCTCATAATATTTAATTCTACTATTATAACACCCATCCAACACTCTTAGAGGAGCATTAGCACATAACAATGTTCATACACAGACAGGGACACAAAACTGAGTAAGTTTCTCTTGATCTCAGAAACATCCCGTTATTCCAGGAGGCCCCTGATTCCCCGCTGCATTAATAAGCTATGCGTTTGACTGTGCATGAGAGATATCATGGCCTGATGGAGTGGCCTCATGTGATGCTCTGAAGGGGTGATAAATCCTTGTCGCTTTTTATTAAAGATGGCCTGCACAAACAGTTAGCTCATATGCGGCCCATGAAGATGGAAACTGGAGGGCAATGGGAGAATATCAGCATGTGTGTGTTATCCACCAAGCACTCCTCAGCGATGTCATGAGGCATTGGGTTGTGTGCATTTGCAAGAGTGGGTGTGTGTGTGTGTGTGTGTTTGCATGTGTCAGTGTGTGAGAGAAAAGAGAGAGAGACAGGGTACTCGGTGCCTTCTGCTGGGTTTAGATCCGAGAGAGAATCTTGTTAGCTTCCATGAAATCCTCATGCTAGCTATTAATACAACTCTGGATTTAAGCACAAGTCAAGCAAACATATTGCACCCTCAGGTCTTTCTGTTTGAGCTGTGGAATTTAAACTGAATTTAAACACATGCCTGAGAATTTAAACCTTAAATCCAACCAGAAATCCAAATGTGGACAATTTATTTTTATTATTTTAGTTTAGTATCTTTCAGTTTCCTTTTATTTTAGTCAATTACTCTTTCTGCTAATATTGTGAAGGTATTTTTTTATATTTGAGCCAATAATTGCAGCATCGTTTGTGGAAATGTAGCAAACAAAACGCTTGGCTTGGAAATGGTCAGTTTCTATATTCTTTACCAAATTGCTTAAATATGTCTGTGCAAGATCGTTCCCCCCCGCCCCCCCAGTCTCTAATAGTTAATGTCACTCACCTGTGTGCACTTACCTCCTCAGCCAATCCATTCTGCAGCTCCTGCTGACGTACCTTGTCCGTCGTCTTCCTGGAATCCCTCGCCAGTAAATCTTTGCATTGAAGTTACCCTATTCAACCTACCTGTCATCTGCTCTACCTACAGACTCCACTCCACTCACTATGAAGTCTACAGTGAGGTGCTTGAACTCCTTCATCAGCTTGTGTTAGATGTTAGTGGTTCACGGTAGCACCCTAGCCACGCTTGCTAACTACAGCCCCTGTATGAAGGCTGTTACTCACCGGTGGACTTTTCTGTGCATCTCCTTTGGAGTTCGCTGTACCCCGAGTATTACTAGCCAGTGGTCTCCACTCTTCCAATGACAGACAATGGTAGAAAGCGTTGAAACTTTGATCATTGTTACACAAAAAAATGCTTTACATCAAGCAATTATTGTGTGTACATTACCAATTGTTTCGTAAAAAAGGCTAGAGTCAAGGTGTTAATAAATATGTTTATAAAATGGAAAGTACTGTTTGAAAACAAAAGTTAAGACGTTGTTGTTTCACACAGGTTTTTTTTTTACTTGCTCTAATACATGCTTTAATACTCGTTCAAATAAAATGTGAGCAGATGCTTGTAGGCTCAGAGACACTAATGAACCACTCAAAAGAACACACATTTAGCATCTGACTCATAGATGAACACCACAATCCCCGCAAAAGCTTTGATGATTCATGGTGCTTCATGCAGGAGGCATATTTAGTAGCATCTTGTGTGTTGCAGTGATTGCAAAGGAATTTTCAGCTGACTAAGGCTGAGAAACATTAACTTATCATTGTCTTTTACTGACCTCATCGTCCTTTTAGGTGGACCAGTCTTCTTTAAATTACCAACATCTTTTTTTAAATCTATCTCTTTCTTTCTGTCCTTCAAGCCGCCCTCTCCTCACATCCTCTGAAACGGAGATATGGGTTCATGTCCTCATGCAGCTGGATGCTTGGCTGACCACAGCTGTGCGTCTGAGCCATCCAGACGAGACGGCCTCATCTTTTGCTCGCCATGCAGCCTGCACATCCATAACTCAGAACAACAATCAGACTGGACTCTTGAGTTTCACTTGGACACTCACTTCCCCACAACCCCCATTAGGCTAAATTAGGCTACTAATGATGCTGCAACAGAATATGGAAACAAAAAAGTCTGAAAAATCGTGATAGCCTTTCTCAGAAAATGTATTCATTTTTTGAGCAGACAGCACACAAGACTGCTTGTTCATTGGCTTAAGCTTTTTATAGCTGCGAATGAAAGCTCATTATAGGCGCAATATCCTGGAGGACAAATTTTAATATAAATGAAAAGTTGAAGAAAGCAAGTGGCAAACCTGCAGATAAGGAAATGAAATTATACTGCCGTCAAATCCAATGCATTCTTTAATAAATGTGCTTAGCATCAACATTAGTACATTTCCAACAGGTTTTTTTTACATTCACAACATTGAATAAATCTATGAAGACAAATGCATATTCTATGCTGCAAAATTTTAAGATAATAATAAAATGAACGTAAAAAATGAGTACCGGTAATGGTACCTTTTCTATATCCATTTGTATGAGGTTCTAAAAGCAGGCTAAAATGGACCAATGTGATCATTTTCTCTGATTGGAAAGAAAAGTGTGGCACAACATCCTGTTGATCTCTGATTGGTCCGTTGTTGAACTCACTGATTGGCCAGAAATGCATGCATCATTACCGTGTGTGACACACAACATGGAGTAACCACAATTCTTGGTTACTTTCTACAAATGTACAGAATCATAAATAAATGAGGAGGTTCAGACCTTCCTTTACATGATCACAGAAAACTATATTCAGCAAAAGCTGGAAGATGAGAAATGGAAATGTTTTCCAGGAAATTGCGCATGCTGTCGCATTGGTTACCAAAAAGAACTAGAATGATGTAGCAGGGTGACACGTCTTGATTGTCAAGCCTACTCAGAGCCGATACTGGAAGCCAGTGGAAACACAAAGGCAAACAGTGGTGAGTAGAGATTTGAACTGAGTCATTCCGTAACTAAAAACACTGATTTTCAGTGTTGTGTATTCCCAGGGTTGTTAATTTGTGTAGTTTTTTTGTGAACATTTTACCTTGTTATGGATGAACCTTAGTTAATTTTTGCCAGCGGGCCTTTAGAGTTTGACAGGTGCCCCTTTGGCCTGATATTTGTTTTTCCTATCTCACTTTTGGATCCATTTACTCTAATCAATCCTGATAAATGTGAATATGAGCATGACATATGATCAGAAGGTTAATGTTAGGATGATGGAAAGGAAATTTTGAATATTTGCTGGAGACAATGAATCTGGAGGGCAGGTATATGGTCACTAAGTTCTAGATGTTAGACAATACTACGACTATTGGCTTTAGGAATCCAGTTTACAGTTCAGAGCTAGAGCCTCATCAACTTCAAAGAGCCTCTCCAGAACCCAATGGAGACGACCACTCAATCTACAATGACAGTCTGCTTCTCATCACTCCCCATTATTTAAATAGCTCACTACCTCCTTGCCTGTTCACTCCTGGCTATCTTTCCCAAGATCTACACCTGAAACTTCTCATGGCTCTGCATGTCTCTTCAGATCCAAAATTCTGCAAACAATACTCATCAGCTGACACTGTTGTTGAGCAACACCCAGGTTCTACTTCCTGTTTCAGACGCATTGAATGTGTGTACTCCACTTTCGAAGGAAAGTGTGAATTTTGTACTAAACCTTATTTACACTTAGAGGAATGGGGTGTTCAGACTACATCAAAACCATTTATGCCCTCATGTATTTACCAATGTCTCTCATCACATAAGTGCCCTATACCCAATCCTTCACATCTGAATAAATAAACTCAAATAAGACCACACAAAAATGAAAAACCCCAGACCACTAAAGGAAACCTGAGGAAACCAGCACAGTGTATATTCTAGAAGAGAAGTGAAAAGCAAAAGCAAACAAGAAAAGTGAGTCAAGTCAGTTTGAGTCGTTAAGTGAAGGGCCCAAGCCACAGAGGAGTCAAGGCGGACCACTTTCTGTGCCCCCCACACACAAACTAAACTGATACACATGTAACGTCTTCAAAGAGCTCCGACTCCCTGTAATCGCCCACGTTTGCTTTGATCTTGAGGAGGGCGAGAGAAAATAATTACATGTTCCTCTGAAGCGTCTCATGATGAATCAAAGGTGAAATTCAGTTGGGGCAGTGGAACAGGATGGTAATAAGAGGTAGGTCTTTAGCAATAGATGGGGATGTGATGATTTGTACATGGAGAAAGTCAGATAGAGGCAAAATATGAAGATACCCTTTGAAGGCTGTCTGCCTGGCAGGGTGTCTTGAACCGTTAGATGGACCCCTCAGACCGAGATTACAGCCTACTCTATGTGATATCATGAGTGAAATAAGACAATATTTACACATCACTAGGAATGAAATCGCTTATAGTTCAAATAAACTCAATCTGGGTGTTCATCCAATGTGATACAATCAAATCAACTCAATTACAGAGTTGAATTTACTCAGATATCATTATTTTTAAGATTTATCGTTGGACTTTTTTAAGCGATACAACATAAAGTGAACTGTAGCGAGTGAGCCAATAGTCTAATAATTGCCACGGACAACTATGCTGGGGTGCGGTGCTGTACAACCAAATGTTGAATTGAAAATGGATTAGCGTCTGGCTTCAGATTTTTGCATTAAAATTAAAAAAATTTGCTGATAAAATGAGATATTTGTTAAAAGCAATGTCTCAAGCAGCAGAGTTTGATGAACTCTCACTGCCATGCCTTCCATCCAAGAGTTTCAAATCACTGCCAGAGTAACGCTTTTACAACTTGTCGATGTATGTGACAACAGAATGGGTTCTAACCCTGCATGACTGCTCTGGATTTGTTTTGTTCTGGAACGGCAGACAAAACCATATATATCAAATAAGAGAGGTCCAGCTGTTCAGATGCTACATGCCAAAATCCGCACCCTGCTCAATCAATCATGTGAAAGCAAGTGTAGATTTACATTGGGATAGATCCAAATGTGAACTTTAACCCGTTTTCAGACAGAACATTGGTTTAGCTGGTTTGACTTCTCTAAGGACTACAGTTAGTGGGGAATAGCTTTTACTTTACTTATACCATTCCTCTACTACCTCACGGTGTTGAGTGTTCTGTCATTGGCCAATGTCCTAGCATTTCTGGGGTCTATTCCTCTTTCATGGAAAGCTTTTTAAGGAGTTAAACCAATTCAGCCTTGGGTGTTTGCCCTCAATCGCTCTAATTGGGATTCCTTGTTTTTCCATTCTACTCATAAGTGCAAAGCAGCACCATTTATGTTTGTCCATCTTCACCAGCAGCAATTCTGTTTCGACTTGGTCTCTATGAGTCTTCCCTGTTATGCATCTCAGGAACCTCATTACTGTACCTGTATAAAAGTACACAGACATCTTAGATTTTGTGGGGACCTCTCTCTTACCCTAGCTGTTATTCTTGCATTAAGGCATCTTCGTCGGGGCTTCCATTGGCACTTTATATTCATCACAAGAGTTATGACGCATATTTAACAAGATAATTCATATGAAAATGTGAGATCGTCTTCCAGTTTCATTTTACAGACCCTGTATCATTGCCATCAGGGCCACCTAGTGGTGAAAAGAAGGGATAACCATTGGAAGTATAAATCGTGATATGGCTTGTATTTTACAAAGTTTTGGTACAAAAATAAGCACAATGGAACAAAAAGTGCTTAGAACACAGTTTTTTTTTTTTTAAATATAAATGATCTGTTTTGATCTTGGCTTTTAGGGGGGCACTCAGCACTTTTTATTTTTATTGTTAAACATAAAAACTGTTTTAATAAATTTTGGGGATTTTGTTATTTAAAAAAAATTACATTTACTACTTGGAATTGTATATCTTTTGTACCATTTCAGGATTGTTATGGAATTACTGTATAATGTAATGAAACAATATTTGAAAAAAGAAACTAAGGTTTTACTATCTATATCAAGCATTTTCACAAAAAAACTGCCACTGTCAAGCTAAAATCAGTTTGGCACATACCATGTAAATGCAATTAAATCAATTAGTCAAAGTTCCTGACATATAGCCAGCTTGTCAAAACACAATCCAACACATCTCTGTAACGTAATGAATATGCAGAAATGGGAACTATAAATAATGAATATATTTCTGACAAATATTCTGTACATTCTGGGTAAGCACAGACTAATGGTCACCCAGTGAATTGTCACAAGCAGATTTGCTGTGTATTTAAGGAAACCTTCTGAGCTAAAGCTTTCTCAGCTGGAAATATACAATATAGGCTTTACATGCAAACCAATGCATTATTTATGCATGCACTTGAGATTTACATACTAGCCACAGGGCATACTCCATTTACAGAAATAAAATTCCAAAGCAATGGATGCTAATTAGCCTTTAGCTTCGCTGGATCAAGGTCATCGCAGTTAGCTGGAGCAAAAATTACAGAGGTAAATGGCTTTTGTATGAACATTACTGTAATATATAGAAAGGCTTATGTCTAAATAAACTCAGAAGTGACTCATAGTAGAAATCTCTGGAGTTAATCAGCATGTCAATCATCCGTGTCAATCAAGAGCAATGGTGGGGTGTGAATAAAAAGTGTGAGTACGAGTAGCTTTACTTCGTCAAGAAACTCCATCCAACATCAACAACGCACTACCCTTGAAAACCAGTGAGCCAACTCAAATTCACAGGCTGCCTCCTCAAAGTCAGAAGTGAAGCACCGACCCAGACCAACCGGTGTCCTGGAACGTTCCGAACAGCAGGGGGTTGAGTTTTGACACATAAAATCAATACGAGATAGAAAAAGCATTTCAGCAGCAGCACCAGGCTTAAAATGAAAACAGTTCAGAGGAGCCTCTGCCGTCTGCCTCAGCTGACAACAGGATCGATCGGCCTTGAGCAAAACACCAGAGTACCTGAGAACTTTTACAGGACTCTGCCTGCAGCAAACAGATGCTCTCTGAGTGTAATAGGAAAAAGAAACAAAAACAAAATCTCTTCATGAGTTAAACAAGGAGAAACTCACACATGGAACATTTAAACTCTACTCCAGAAGGAGGAAATAAGCTAAAACATAAAGAAAGTGACTGGGATTGATTGGGAGGTCAATGTGCAGATGATATCTTTGCTTTCTTACACGAGAGGGACATTGAAAATATTTTCTATAGCTCTCAAAACTTTGGTTGTCCTTTCCTTGCATTGTATGAGCTGCACACTTGAAAGACCGTTCAGATTAATCTTCTTTAGAGATTAAAGAGAGGTACCTACTAGAGATAGTTGGGCTCACCATCACACATAGCATGGTAATTGATAATTTTCCTTGAAAGAAACGAATCTGAAATGGTAATCACTTTTTTGTTGGCACCACTCATTCGGATCCTGTTGGCACCCATGGTTTTCGATCTAAGTGCGTTGTCACACAAAACTTTACACCGAAACTTCGGATCTGTGTATAGAGTCTCCATGTGTTGTAGTTCACCACTATTTCTCCTGGGTTACTCTGAAACAACCCGATCAGAACCCGAGTTCTGTTGCTGGACCATTGTCACAGCCATGAACGCCATATTTAAACATAATGGTGTCCACTAGTACATGTGGCATCGGGATAATGGAGGTCAATGATCGACTTTGTATTTGTTTCATCTGACTTTCAGCTGCTTAGGTTAGTCGGTTAAAAAGAGGGGTGGAGCTGGTGGTGAGCTGGATCAGATGGATCCAAACATCATTTTTCTGTTTCATTCATTTAAACCTGATTTTGCACTGACGCTTGCTTTCCTCATTCTTCATAGGAGCTTGGACATCCAGAAAAACGCTTCATTCAAATTACAGAGGGAGAAAATACACATTATCAAAAGAAGACTTGGGAACTGTGCTTCTGGTCTTCCAATTCCTCACGCTGGTCCTCACAGTTGGGAGAGCTTAAATCTCTAAGACCGTTTTCTGCAACCTTCCCTTAAACAAAGATGCTCAATAATCATTGTTTTCAGGTCAGCTGTGAGTTGTTTTGAGGCTCCCATTTTGCCACTATACTATGCAAAGAAGAGAAACACTTACAATTGGCCTCCTTTAAATACTTTCTCTTGATTGGTGCTCAAGGGTCACTGAAGTTTACCAAAGGATTAAATCAATCAAACAATTATAGGCATAATATTGCTTTGAAAACAAAAGTGTAGCAGAGGTCATATAAAATGAATTCTTCAAATTCTTGAAAGCTATTCATAGCGACTTAAGCTCAACATCTGTAACATGATCGATGTGGACATCAGTGTGTCCTCACTTTTCTGCACAGAGCAATGTCAATGGACACAGTCATCAACACAGGCCATAATAGAGGAACAGAGCCATCAAAAGCAAGAGGGCACAGTCTGGGTGAGGACAAAGTAGCCATAAAGCTGACTGAAGAACTGTTCAGCTCAGAAAGACAGTGAAAGGAGAAAAAAAACTGAGGAAATGAGAGAGACATGAGTCAGAGGCCTTTTCCAAACTCAATGTCCTCACTTTATCAGGAAAGTGTGTCATTCACCCTCATCCTTTTCCTTTAGTCACTCTCATTCACATATACACACACACGCACATTTACCAGAGACATCACATCCTCTTCATCAGACAGAACGCGAGAAGTGTCCTCATCTGAATGTCAAGCTCATGTTCAGGGACAAGGCAACGTGATTTGGGAATTTATTATTTCATTTAGCATTACATGGAATTGATTTTCTTTGTACATGAAGCTTATCCTGTAACTTTTTACACGTTTACAATTTCTCATACTTTCTAAATAAACTCACTTTTTAATCCGTAGAAGTCCGCATGCACCGGTGTGTTTGCCAATCACTCATTGTTTGATTTCATATATAATGTGTAGGTTTAGTAAAGGTTATTAGCTTTGAAGTTTTTTGTTTCCAAATGAACATCACAAGTGTTATGTAATTTGCAAGGAAATTCAAACCAAAATGTGAGACAATGTGAGATCGTCTACAAGTTCCATTTTACAGACACCAAATCAGTGCAGTCAGTACCATCTAGTGGTGAAATGAAGGAATACCCCTTGGAAGTACAACACCTGTGATGGGTGGTTGTACTAAAAAAAATTGAGCAAGCATTGGCTCAAAACAATTTTAAAGCTAATTTATTAAATGTACTTATTTAATAATTTAGTTATTAAATTATTTATTTAAATGCCCAGAAAGGCAACAGACTTCTAAGGGTTAACTTTCTCTTCCTATGCTATATTAAAGCTTTAAGGTATGCATAGATTGGTTAATATTAGCTGATACATGGAAGAACACCAATTTTGAGTTGATATGACAAAGATACACATGAAAAAAAATAGTAAAAATGTCAGTTTCGGGAAAATATTATAAATAAACTTACTAACAAACTATAAAACATGGTTTACAGTGTGTTGGGTTACAAAAAAAATAAATGAAACAATTGTTATATTTCTTTTCCCATTATTTTTTTTGTTAATAAAGTTTTATCACTTTAATCAGTATCAGTGTAAGACCTATTTAATCTGAAATCTTCATTTTCAAACATGGCTTGGAGCATTAAGTGTGTTTCAAAAATTTTTGAGTTGGTGTCCAATCACCACAAAACCACAATATACATTTAAGTTTCCTCTCATCCTTTTCAGCAGAAATCTGTCGATAACAGCTTCAGATTGTTGCAAAGTTGGATGGATCTTGTCAGCTCAAAGCTCTTGTGTCCAGACTGATTTACACAAACCACATCAAATAACTGAGAAAGAGCCTCCATGACTGCCAACATTAGATCTAATAAAAATGAACAAAATCTGACAGGGCGAGGAAAGAGAATTCTTCTCCTGCACATTTACCAAACAGATTTGCTCTGATCCCAGCTGTTTTCTTCAAGCTCCCGCTCTGATCCGCCAGCTTCCTGTTAATCAATGCGGAGCGCATTCAAACAAACACATAGTCTTAGAGGATCCCTGGCAGCCTCAGCTCATAATCTACAAAGTAATGTCTTCCAGCTTCTATATTTACCTTCAAACAGCAGAATCAAGTGATTTTTCAAGTCTGTGAGAACTTATAGGGATCACTGGGTCAAAATCTGCAGTGGTGACCATCTCAAAATTTACTAAGAAGATTCTCCTCATGAAGACTTTGTTGAGAAATCTCCTTTGACCAGTTTTCTGTTTCATATTCGTAATTAGCATATGCCCTTATGAGCACACACTTTGAAATGTTAAATACACCAGTGTAACTCTGCTGCTGAGGGATTTTCTTTATTTTCTCTGAATAACGTGAGCTTTTTACTGTTTTTCATGGATGATGAAAAACCCAAGTGTCAGTGTTTCTTTAATCTTTTAGGTCTCTTACTCTTTAAGAAATTGCTCACAATAAAATGCATTTTTTCCCTTGTGTTATTCCAAAACTGCTGGTGCTTTTGTTTTTCTGTGAAAAAAAATAGATCAAGTGAAAAGCTGTTAATATCTGATAAATCTTGTTATTGTAAAGTTATTTTAGATTTGTAGATTTATTTTGTGTGTTACACTGTTTCCCAACTCCTATGTGTTATTTCCTAATAGTCTGGACACCTCATCAGTCCTCATTACAACTCTAATCACTCCTCTTGTTTTCCCATCATCCAATCACAGTCTCCAATCACCTACAACACTTCTTATAAATAATCACCTCACTCCACTATCAATCCATTGCAAGACACACAGTGTGTTTCTATAGCTTCCTAAAGGATACTCACCACCGGCAATCTTCAGTGAATCCACTTCCTGGTTCTCTGTGATTAAAAATTCACCTGCTTCCTTCCAGCAATCCCATTTGAACATTACCATGTACCTTGACTACTCCCCTCTTTTTGGATCCTTATGATTTTCATTTCAGTTCAGGAGCTTACGATCCTCTGCAGATCTGCCCACCATTCTTTATACTTGCAATTTTGTCTTTGTCAATAACAAAGGCTGTTCCTATGTTTAAGTTAATTTTGTTCTACTTCAAAGGCAATAAAGGTTCTCAAGGTTAACAAAACAAGAGCCTGAGAAAAATAGTTCTTTATAGAAGATGGAGTCAGATGGAAATATGGCAGTTGTGTAGTTGGTGTCTTGCATCTTAAAAGGTGAGTTATAATATACACATGGAATGGATTTCCAATCACTGGCCACTTTATTAGGTACACCTGTCCCACTGCTCGCTGCATTTCCAGTTACAACATAATGCATTTAACTGCTGATTACCAATGCAGAGGGGACATTGCAGCAGAAGACTCACCAAAATTGGACAATTTGATTGTAAAAATGTTGCCGTGTCTGTTGAGTCTCGATTTCTAATGCGAGATTTGGATGGTAGGGTCAAATTTGTCATCAACAACATGAAAGCATGGTTCCATCCTGCCTTGTTTCAATGGTAGGGGGTATTTTCTTGGCACACCATTAGTACCACCTGAGCATTGAGTCAACCCGAGTACCCAAGTATTGTAGCTGACCATGCCCCACCTATTATGACCACAGAATACCATCTTCATGAAAAAGGAGTGAACGTTTGAAAATGAGTTTATCAAATATCTATGATTCAGGGGTTTAACACAGGACACGAAAAAGAAAGAAATCACCTGGCATTCTCTAGAAAATCAATATTGCTAATCACTAGGCCACATCCAGCTCTCTTTATGCAAAGCTTTAGATGGTTTGAGCTCTATATTGCAGGTTTTAACTTTACAACGATATATGATTTACATACTTCTAGAGTCTGCAAGGCCCTTCACATCTGTTTGTAACTCTGGCTCACAAAAACATAGTCAACTATAACATGCACAGATCCTGAATTATCAAGCACATGGCTATCTAATCCCATACGCTGCCCATCATGCCATACATCACACCAAGCTTGAAGAATGACTTCTGCATTTACTTATTGGGCTTTGTCATTAATGTAAATGTTAGCGATACGCTGGAGAAATGTTCTCTTACGCACAAGTTAAATCCCTCTTCTGGATGCATCTCCAGTTGCCAGTTGAGCTTTACACTTCAATACAGGTGCACAAATATCAGCTCAACACACACATAAGCCTGGGTTAATTATCTGGCAACCACAGCCTCTCCCATTAATAATGGGAACATGAATGTGGGCGTCTGAGGTAAACGCAGGAGAGTGAGCGTTTGTGCTCTGAGTGCATGTGTCTGCTGTAGAGACAAGCAAGCTTGAGAGTTTTAGAAGAAATTGAATAGTGATATCTAATGATATATCGGTGTTGTAAGTTTTTTTTTTTACTACAGTTCTAATCAGCCAGCTTCTTAATTGCTAATGCTCTTTAGGCTTATTATAAATAATAATCATGCAATAAATTTGTTGCGTAAACATTGGTTAATGTTTCGTCCAGGAGTTTCTTTACAGAAAACACGAGGCTCATACTTTTTTTTTATTTGAACATCAAACTACTTTTATAATTAATTTATTTACAAATGCATTTCGAATGGATTCATTCTAGATCATGCATTTATACAAACCACGCAAACTTGCTCAGTGTATGGACAACAAGTCAAAGAGGAACCAGTGTGCTTTTGAGTATGGTCTTCACCTGATGAGGGCAGACTGGGATCATTTTCCCAGCTGACAGAGCTCTAATTTCCCTGAGGAAAACTAAACCCAGCCCCCTCTCTCTCTCTTTCTCGATCACTCTCTCACTCTTCATGTTTTCTTTCCTTTCTGTCAGTCTGTCGGGGATCACTAAGCTTCTCTCTTTCACTGTATTCTCGATATTTCTGAAGATATTTCATAAAGATCATAAAGATATTTACATATATTGTATTCACCTGTTTAATGAAGATGCGTTAGGGCATCAGTCGCTTATCAGACAATCACCAATGCTTCTTTTTTCTTTTATCATTATAATTTCAGCCATAATATTTTTTGTGTTTTCTAAAATAAAAAAAAGTAAAAATATTTTTTCTATAGCACAAAAGTGGTTGAGGAAAATCTAAATTGTCTGTTCGAAACTTTCATGAAGGACCTCAGAATCATACAAACGTTAACATTTTAAATTCAGAATTTAATGTTAAAGATTTTTTCAAGTATTTTTCCCCCCAAAAATGGTGCATTTTTTCACAAAACTCTGTGAAGAGAGTTTTTTTTTTTTTTATAAAACATTATTGATATTAAATCAAGTGCTGGTTCCAAAATAGATCTGTAAAACAGTGTCAGAACCCACAAGTGAGTCCACGTGCCACAGTCTCTCCTTTCGCCTGCCGGTGGCTTTAATGACTGTGGTCAGCTGGAAAATGGCCTGATACTGTTCCTTCTCGTGGGATGACTGTAAAATGTTTCAAAACTTTTGCTGCAGATGACAGCCAGTATTTAACCACCTGTTTGGTTTAATGGCGTTATGGCATTTTGTGAAAAAATTAGACTGGCGTTTATGAAGGTTTAGAAAAAAACGGACAAACCAGAAATGCTTTACAAGCCAAGTATTGTGTTTTTTTGAAAAATTGACTATGGGCTTTTTAATACGATAATAATACACGTTTGATTTGGCAAATGGCATTTAAAGTTTTTTTAACCAAACTCCTCAAGTACTACTCATAGTCTTTTAGTCAATCTGCTGCTCAAGGAGGTAGATGTAGAAAAACTGACGTTAAAAAATTGTTTTCTAGCACTCTTTGCTGCACCTACCTGTTATGCTAATGATTTAGAGGACTTGTCTACTGGAAGGTGGATGTGTTGGGTTTGATCACTGATGATTAAGGACTTTGATGATCAAGGTTTTCGTAATAAGCAACAAGTGTATTTGCTTAAAGATTTGCCCAGAGTGGATATTTAACTCACAGTCAGAAATGCTGCTACCGTGGATATTATTTGATGTGATTTAAATCCTTGAGATGGTAACTTTGTAACACTATGGAGGCTGAATAAAGAACAAGAGCCTTTATTTGTAAAGTTTTTAAGGATGCTTTCGTGCCTCTGGATCAGTTCACTCTCAAACGAATCTCATTAAAATGTGGAAACCAAGTGAAAACCTAGTAAGGTGAGGAAGACAATGCTTTCAAGAGACTCTATTCATCATTTAACACACGTTCAGTGATGCTACAGATTGCTTTGTGATCTGCAGTCAAGCTCCTTAATTCTGTTTCAACAAATATTTCAAAAATGATGCTCAGCTGACTTATTTGATTTAGTATAAAAAATGTATTTTTGACCTGTTCTCAGTACATAGAACCGAGTGTGAATGCTGCATTTTCCAATGCCCAAATGACCAAAGTGGTAATGGAATTCTACAATAGAAATAAATGAGGCATGCATGAAAGTACACATCATGAAACAAGATTGAGGTTATTTACTTCCATCTATTTTCTTCATCCTGTTCAAGGGTTTCTGCTAGGATCTAGCTAACATTGGAAGAAAGGCAAGGCAAACTCTTGAAGGTTCACCAGTTCATTCCAGGGCAACATTCTCTCATTCATTCAATTCCAAGGGGAATTTCAAAGACAGATAACAGAGTACTTGGAGGAAAGACTAGCAAGCAAGTATTATTTATTTTATTGACATTTTTAGGATATATATGGGATAAATAGGATACATATTTATTTTAATTATTTCTCCTATTTAAAATAAATATTAAGACCGCCAAGCCACTGTGCTAATTTGGTCATTTACAAAATAATAATAAAAATAAATATTATTATCTATTTTATTGTAAACAATTATTTTATTTTAAATGTTTATTTTATTTTAAATAATTATTATGACCCCTAAGCCACTGTGCCAATTGGGACGTACACAAAATAATTACAAAAAGTAAATATTTTTTATTAAGCAAAAAGATTCAATTATAATTTGCTATTTGTGGTATGAAAACAACCGAGAATAAAAGGCTAATCACACAAAAAGTATTGATACAGTCCATTGGCAATTAGATCTTACATTTCAGGTTATATACCGGTAATCAGTTTTTTATTTGCTTGTGCTGGTCTCCTGGGGGCTTTTACATTTCCTAGCTGTATCTAGCTGAGACAAAGCAAGAGAAGCTCACATGTATGAAATTCCTATTATTCCCACTTATTAAAACTTTAATTACGTTTTATGTTCCAAAATTAGACTAAAATCACATATATACATTTCTAAATTTTGACATAAATTCAAATAAAATTGTTTTTTGAAACAGCTTGAAAATGATTGATTCTTGTGTGGAATTTGCGTAGAAACTGAGCTTTTCCAGCACTATTTTGATCCTTTTAATTTGAGAAACAGATGTAGGCTTGCACATGGCCTGATATAATGTTAAGCCTGAACAGAGAGAGAGAAAAAAGGAGGGGGGGGGGTGATACTGGCACCTCTCCAGTTCTTCTCTCATTTGCACGGAGCATAGCACTCTTTATAGCACTCTTTGGATCAGATACTTTCCATGCAAAGGGCCTCTGACCATATACCACCATTCGCCCACTCAAACACCCACCCTATCCAGAAAGGCTGGTTCCTGCATCCCATCTGCCACCTGCCCCAGTCAGGCCAGTCCTGCACCCTGCTCCCATTTACAATTCAATTAAAGGCGGCTGGCCCCATGGCTGTGCTGTAAAGATCAGTGAGCAGCAGCTCATAGTAGCACGGCTTGAAGCCACAAACTGTCCATCTGAGATCAAAGCAGGCAAACTCTGAGACTCTGTCCACTTGAAACAGGAAACAACTGCTAATTTATTTGATACACTCTTATGTAGGTAAGAATGTGCATGTCATTATATATATATATATATATATATATATATATATATATATATATATATATATATATATATATATATATATATATATTCACCTGTTTTGCTCCTTCCTGTTAGTATAACCCGTAAAAAGAAAAGAAAAGTTAATCAATATCCCACAACTAAAGCTAATCTAATGCTTGTTTTCTGGACCGGTTTCACCCATACTAGGACCAGACATCATCAGCAACTAAATAAATGGGCTTGAAATATATAAGGAGATCATTTGGAGTTGAATAAGGATATTTTCCGCAATAAGGAGAATTTGAAAGAGAGTGGAAAGATTAGATTCTATTGCTGAGACAAGATTCAGGATCAATACTACATAGACTGCAAACTGTGTAAATGTTTTTCAAATCACATGGAACAGCACATAATTTCCAAAATAATTAATTAGCTACAACCTGTTTTTGGAAAATGAAATGAAGCAAAACTCAAACGTTTTGTGTTCAACAATTTACCTTTTTTGTTTAAAAAAAATCGCCATCTTAGTTTTATGCCAAAAAATTAATAGTGAGCTAATATCTTACAGTATTAAAGTAACAACTAAAACAGCAAGTGGCGGTGTTACCACAAATGCTTAATGATGTGTATCAATCAAAGTGAATCATGAGTTACCTAGAATTGTAAATACAGCTTTGTTTTCATGAAAGACTTTAGTTCAACAGTTATACTACTCTATCACTCCATGCTTGTTTTGAAATTAGTTCTAAACATAAAAAGGTTGAAAACATTGTGAGGGACATCACTTTAAGATTTTTAAGTATTTTAACAGTTTAATATTATAGTATGAGTTTTTATTTGGTGTGATGGCTAAATGGAGGCAGTAAATGGTAGATTGAGTGCAGACTGGCTTTAGTCACTGGAAAAAGTGGATTTTTCTTGTTATACTTCTCCACTAAGTATTTGATCTGAGGAACTGCAGATTCCTCTAAACTGCATACATCATTTGAAGGGGATACCCTGTATGTGATCTAATCACTGACTAGAGGCAAAACGGATGTTATGAAAGCTGAGGCTAAATTAAGTCTCTCATGGTTTTATGCTGTAATATGCGAGCAATATCCACAGGCAACCCTCTCACTAGAAAAAGCCAACCGAAAGTTCCTCCTTTACTATTTAATTATAGATGAACCAACTTACAAGATTCAAATGAGACAGAGCTAGAGAAAGATGTAAAAAGGATGTGTATATGGAACTGTGAGAATAATTAAAACCAGAAACTTGAAGCATCAGAGAAACTGAAACAGCTGTTTCCAATGGCCTTGGATCACCTAAAGTCAAGGTACAGCTAGCTCAGATGACGTAATCAAAACGATTTTTCACATGGCAACATAAAAACAATCCCTTCATGTTTCAATCCAAGCCAAACTTGACAGCTTCAGTGACATTATACAGGAGCCTCATATACTGTTTCATTTTAAAACATCACTTTGGCTTATTTTGCATCAGACATTATAGAAATGTGTGTTTGGAGATAATGGAATGTTGAATACATAAAACCAAACTGAGATAAACCGAGATATAAACCCAACTGGAAACCACAAATGAACATTTGGGCTCTTTCTTTCCATATTTCTAAAGGTGCGTCAAAACTCGAAACCTTCGCACTGCCGACTCTGTAGACGTGCAAAGTCGCAGACCCCTACCACCAACTTCACAAAAATAGACAAGGACTCTGTGATTGGTCTCTTGTTGAGTGTTGCTTCATGGGAGTAACGCCATATCCGGTTGTCATGATCACAACAAACGTCTTCTTTCATTCCCCAATTGAACTTTAAGGGATTTAAGTGACAATAATTGTTTTTCCACATCAACGTACTCAAGCTCCAACACAATACGCTCAGTTTCAGTTGCAAAGAAGCCACTGAGCAAAATATAGAAACTACCCACCGACTAGCAATGTGCCATCAGAGGCCCGAACAGAGTGTACAAACCTAGCTTAAACCACTTGAAATCACAAAGTCCAGGACAATTCTTAATCGCTTCTTTGTTGATCTGGCCATTATTGCTGTTTGTTAATTGATTTGCAGGAAATCCTAAAAAACAACTTATGTACAATGCCCAAAATCCTGATTCAGTGAGAAGGAAGCCACTGACAAGGACCTTATCAATGAAGTGCTGAGGAAGGAGAGCACCCTCTTGATGAGCACCATGACATGCATCACCCTCTGTTTGGTGGTCTTCATGTTCATCAATGAAGGAAGAAATGCCAGGAAGCCACAAACACATGACCCCACATTGACTGGATTCTGTCATAAGAAAAGGGTAAATAACTCAGTGGCAGGAAGACACCCATCAGCACCCGCATAATCAGCACCTGATGGAATAAGGAGGAAGATTTTTCCATTGGGGATGTGGAAGGAATGGCATAGAGGGGGTGGACTTGAGCCACTAGCTGCAGGGGGAATTTAATTAATTAATTAACATTGATGAAGTACTATCCCCACCTGAGAACAGCAGTATCTCAACCATTTACAACATGACATCAACGTCTATCATCAAGATCTTCCTACTGAAAGAACTTGCACATATACAAGATGGACGGCATAAACGAAACATTGTCCTATAACTGGAAGGTTGGTGGTTTGGTGGTGGGCAGGAGCCACGTTCTGTCAGACTGCCCAAAGGCAGCTGAAGGCTTCCCGGGTAGCTTCTTACCACCAGTGCATCTGGAAAAGTGCTACATAAATGGAAAGCATTATTATTGTTGTTATTAATATTATTATTATATACACAAGTTTGATGGCACATAACCCAGATCATTGTCCCTTTGTTTATCAGCAAAAAACAGGTCTGCACAGACTTTATGGAATCGTTTACCAATTGTTTTCCTGGTGACTATGATTCTAGTTGTCTTGAGATCATTGATAAGATGCTCTTATAGAGTTCATGACTGGTTCCTCAATAGTTCTCCTAATTACTGAAACCCCTCGAGACGGGGAGCAACAGACATTTTTTGTTTGTGTATATCTTCAATTTTCCAATTAGCTCCACTGTCATCATCTGTGGTGTTGCATCCCATTCCTGCCTTGTTTTTGTCTGGAATCTTGTCCCTGACATCAGTGGACAGTTCTTTCCTCTTGGCCACGGTGGACGATGAGATTCTAATTGATATTTTCTGTGGACAGTTGTCTTATGTGCAGATGTCGCATCTCCCTTAAGTGAGGCTCCGCTTCTGGAACACCTGCTTGTTTAAAAGATGCTTGGACATCATAAGTCTGTTTTACAAAGGGCAAATACTTATTTAACCAGTTTAAACGCATTGTTTCTTTATTATATATCAGAAATGTAGTTGGGTTCATTATTGCTTTCTGCCTAAAGTCTCCAATCCTTGAAATAGACCTACCATGTATTTTTTGGACAGATTGTGTGCAAACCTCCAAAATCAGCAGGTGGTTAAACACTTATTTCCCCCAATAATGTATGTGTGCTTACACAAAAACAACGCAGATCACACTCATTGCTTTCTTTCTTTACTTTAAAATACGGTCTACCCGGTATTTCAAAATCTCTTTTTGTCATGTTGGTCAGCTGAGATATCTGGCTTGACCTGTTCTGTCCTGGTTTGCCATCCGTGAGCTCTTCTGCACTCCGTGGAGAGGTGGCACTCTCCACTAATAGGCCGTAATGTGTGAAATTATCATCAGAAAAGGGCACCGCAGTGCTGATGAGCAGACTTAGCTGCCTTCATTAAGTCCTCCTGTTCCTCTCTGTTCACTCTGAATGGACCACAATGCAACTTCGAGTCCTCTAGACGCTGAGACCCTCGCCATTAAGATGATAATAATAATAAAAGTGCCACATTAGCATAATAATACCTGCCATTGTGATTTGATGTGATTTTAATTTAAATCGATGGAAAAAAACAGAATGAAAAGCGTGGAGCATGAGGACTCAGTTTGTTATATGATGCCGATATTCCTCATTAGCCTTCCTAATTCACCAGCTCATTTATTTATATAGAACATTTGCTTAATTGCAACTAAAGCCAATGAAAATAAAACAGCAGAAGGAAAAAGGCAATTGGTTTCCACGTGAACGTATAGACTTGGTCAGTAATTGTGGAAACATTCACAAAAACATTACATCCTTTTATATTTTGAGCAAAAACAGACTAAGGATGAATGAAGTTCCATCGGCTTAGAACGTTTTATGTGCTCGGTGTTGTTTTTTTTCCCATTGTGATTACAGTAGGTTTTCAGTTGTTTTATAGCTGATAGGCTGTTGTGGAATGTCTTGCGTCAGTATAAAATACATTTTTAAGGAAAAATGTTTTTATCATCTGCTGAAAAGATGACTGAGATGCAAAATTTTTACGTAATCACTTGTTATAAATGGGAGAATTCATCGTTTTATTCACTTAAGGTGAATAAAATAGGTTAATATAGTAAAGTTAACAATGTCAGTGATTTAGTTAATTCCCATCTGACACAAACTGTCACTGTTCACTCTCTGATTAACAGGGCAATGCGAAATTTTACAGCATGCCATTGCCTGCTCCCTAACATAGCATCTTTAAAAAAATTATAATAGGGTGCTCTCTAATCTACTTTAACGCAACACAGACATCCTAAAATGTACATTTGCTACACATCGAGTGATCAAAAAAAGCTTACCGACCTGACCTCGCCAATGCGGTGACTCAAGACGCATCATTTGACTCGATATCACTCGATGCATAAGTGTGATCTTCCGGGTTTGAATAGGCCTGTGTGCCAAGCACAGTGGCTGTTTTGAATCAAGTACGAATGGCGTGACACACTTATTGTTTAATTTTGATTTGTAATATAATCTGTAGGTTTTAAAATGGTTATTTGCTTTGATATTTGTGGTTGTAACATTACAAGAGTTATGTCAAAATTCATAAAAACCTTGAAAGTACAAGACCTGCGACAAGGCTCGTGATTTTCAAAGTACTACCACAAAAAAAAGTTCAGTATTAAAAATAGTGTGTGTTTAAGGATTATAAGGTTCATTTTTTGATTTTCACCTTGTTTTGACCTTGTCTTTGGTTTTTTTAACATTTATAAGTCAAACATGATTATGATTTTGTTACAAAACTGTTTATCAAAATTTTTTTTGGATTTTTTTTTTGCAGTAAAAAAATACAAAACGTGATGCTCTGAATTTTCCAGTTCGTTGTGGAATTATTGTGTAGAGTAATGAAAAAAAAATATTTGTAAAAAAAAAAAAAAAAAAAAAGAAGAAGCTGGGGTTGTACCAAGGGGTACAATTTTTTTTTTAAATAAATAAATATTATTACCTGTAAATAACAATTTGATCTGGTTAAAAGAAGCTCTGTTAGATCAACAATCCAGTCATAGACACAGAACTGACAGCTCTGCTTAATGCTTTTTTTCTAAATCTTTCTCTTTCATGAGGCAGAAATGATCAAAATTAGTCTATATTTAGCAAAGGCAATGCATTTCCAATGAGGGGGATGCTAATGGTTTCACACATGGTGACTGCTCCACGGCAATGCTCCCAGATTTGACACAGTGCCGACCAATTCTATTCTATAAGCTGCTTTGTGCAGGATCTTGCTTATAATCAGCCTAAACACTCCCATTTTAAAACACGTAAACAAGAGCAACTCAAGAAACACTCCAGGATAAACTTGCAATAAGACTAAATAATGCTGACCTGCTTATTCCACATAAGCGACGGTAGTTGTTATTGGATGAGAATGAACTCGGGCCTTGTCAGGTCACCGGTGGTGCTCAAATCCTGGCTCTGGTGATAACAACAGATGGGGAATTTATGACTGAAAGTACTTCCATGTTTTCCCATCATGCATGCACTGAGAGGCTCACAGGGGAAGCGTGAATCGCATGTTAGTGGCTTGTGAAAGATGAGAGAGTGTTGCAGCGATACTGTTATATATTCCCCACACTTAAACTCATGTAACATCGCACACTGGGGCTGCTGCTTTTTTCTTTCCCAAACTCATGTTCCATTCAGCCTTCCAACGTTACAAGCCTCAGGTATGAGGCAGTATATATTTGAAGATTCAAATCACATCTGTGCTTCTTCCAGTGTATTGGGCTCACTATCGAGTTCTTTCAGATAAATGAGGTGTATGTTCTGAGCAGGCAGTGCAGAACCATTATTCCAAACACTTACGATGACACCCTGCCCCGATCATGTGTGCTGAGTTCGTCTTTTGCTACTACTAGTTTAGATCACCCCAATAACGTGTTACCACTCTGCAATTGGAGAAGCAAGCACTGAGTCTTGCAGTTGCATATTGATGTTTTAGTCATGATATGTGATGCATTATAAATTGGATCGTGACATATATGTGACCAACGAGGGTGCATGCAAATGAAGCATATTTAAAACAGTGTGAAGCTTCAATCAAAAGCAAAGGCTCTCTAATGTGTGCCACATAACCACTTTGAAAGTGGCTAGTTAAAATTGCACGCGTTCTTAAATGCCATTCATGCATTTCTAACTGTGACAGCATCTGTCATGCCGTGCCATTAGAAAGGCAATACATCAAAACACTATCATTAAAAATGAAAATAAAATAGCACAGGGAGCAGTAAAACAAGATAAAAACAACATAACATGAAATAAAAATGGTAAAAAAGAGCATCACAAGTATTGCTACGTATTTGAGTGTAGAAAGTGTCAAAGTTAAATAATGAAATAGTTAATTGTTATTAAATGTAACTAATTACAGTATCAATTTGTATTACGGTATATAGAAACACAGTATTTGATGTATTATTGTAAGGTCTTGTGTTAAAGTTTCGTTAATTTATTTTGTGTTAAACTTGCTAATAAAAATCAGTGGTAAGGGCTTATGCTAACAAAACCAATTGTTGGTCTGAAGTCCTTCGAAACATGGCAGGTACATTGATGGAGGACCCCCGTGATCTTTCGAGGGAGTTAGTGAGAGATGTTTTAGACCTTGCAGAGTATGCACCCGTAGGACCTGGTGACCCAGAGCATGTAGCTAGTAAAGTTGATGAATGTATTGATGTTGTTAGCTATATCCAGGACATTCCATCCAAGATATTGACCTGCAAATATGTCGCTTCGTCATAAATTACTTCAGGTGTAGGTCTATTTGGATAAAAGCATCTGCTTATTAAAAAAAATGTAAATATAACATAAGTACTCCCCCATAGATCATTGCATCTAGGTTTTTTTGGACATGATTTTATGGTTATGGTGAGCAGTCCAGTGATCGAATTTGATGGGCAGGTTTGATGGACACAATACAATAAATAAACTAAACACTACAACGCATGAACATTCATTCATTTTCCAACCCACTTATTCCCTTTCGGGGTCATGGGGGTCTGCTGGTGCCTATCTCCAGTGCACATTGGGCGAGAGGAAGGGGGTACACCCTGGACAGGTCGCCAGTCCATCGCAGAACACATGAACAGAAAATACATAGTTAAATTGTAATTGAACTGGTACAAAGCACATCAATTGGTCAATTGATCAATATGTATATGCAATGGTGAATAAAAAATTAAATAAATCATTACGTGACAAACAATTATTTTATGCATGAAAACAATGAATCTAGACATAATACATAGCACACACATTCAAGAAAAGTAAAACAAAGAATAAATAAATGAATAAAACATGAGTCAAACTGTGCATTTTGTACTCCACACATATGCGTCATGGGGTATTGCTTTTGAATGCCTTTAATAAATATATGATTTAGTTTCATTTGAATGATGACTCATATACTGCTGGCAAACTACGCTCCAGACAAGCTTGAAATTGTGTCTAATATTTCACTCTCTCTCTTTCAGCAAAAAACTAAACATACTTATTGTTCCAGATTTCATGTGGTTACACTTTTTGGATAACAACCTGCTGGGACATTACCCAGGACCCAGTGAGAGGCCCTGCAGAGGCTTAAGGTTTTATAGACTTGCAAGACTTCAGCTAAATAAAAGAGCTCTAAGAGCCAAATAAATAATACCTTTAAAGAAAAACCATGGAGTGTTTTTTTTATGTTTTAAAGGGGCAGAAACTGTATGAATTTTAAATAGTCAACGGTATGAATCAATGTACCATATGTTTAAAGACAAATGCTTTCTGCAAAATGAAGCTCCGTCTGTGAGAAGATCCATGTCACTGAGGGTAAAACTTGCACACGCTTATATTTATGGAGTGTGACTCACCTGCCTGCCTCAGGTTTGCTGAGTGAGGGGAAAACCAAAGCACTTCTCTCTGCATTGAAGCTGCTAGCAGCATTCCGATGACACAGTACGAGAAGAAGAGAAGAGAAACAGAATAGAGCCAAAAGCTCGATCAGATATTAGTCTCTTTATTAACTGTATAGATCTTGATTGGCTCGGATTGTTGTTTATTATGAACCTATGGGGTTGTACCACATTTTTGTGTGCCACACACTCTAATGTGGCATACATCGATTATTCTTCCTGGCCTGATCAGTGGGCTCAACAACTGAATTTTCTTTCCAATCAGTGAAAGAATCACCTTGGTCCAACTTAATCTGCTTTTAGAATTGGATCCAAATGGATATGAAAAAGCACCACCAAAGGGTGGCATGAAAGGCCCCAATAGCCAGTTGAACCATGTGATTAAAAAAAAGAGTATGGTGGAAAAGAAACATTCTAGTATATTTCCAATCAGTTATCAATATTTAGGACACAGAACTCTTATCCAAACAGGATAGAGGGGATGAATTGTATTGTTTAGATTGTGAATGGAACTCATGTGTTTGAACCCCAGAGATAGCAAGAACTGATAAATTGTGTAAATTCCCAGGAAGGCAAGAAACTTGTTTAAATGATTATTTGTAATTCATAGTGAGGCACTGGGATATTTTTCTTTTTTTGTGCAAATTAAACATTGACAACGTATTGATTAAATCTTGGATCTTAGATACAACTGAACCAAAACTAGACATTGATTTAAAAGTAAAACCAGATGCATGATTCAAGAAGCAGGGGATTCTGGGAGATCCGTTGAGTGATGACAAGTCGGAGGGTATGTTTGGAATGGCATCTTCTCTCTCTAACTATTTGTGAAGCATGCAGTATGTGTGGCATGCATCATATGCAAGTATTTGGTGCAAATGGAATACTTGACATGTTTACATGTCCAAATGAATAACCATTTTATAAAGCAGGGTTCTGAAAACAATTAATTAAATCTCTGTGTAGATATAAATTCATATGTGTTTTAGATATATGTAAAAAACAACAACTAATCAATAAAATTAATATAGTAGTCTAACAATTCTACTTATAGATTTCTACACAGAGCTAAATCCCTGTTTGTTCAGGGGCTTTCTGCCTTTTTTCCCATGCTCCATCATAATCTGTATTATCTTTGATCAATAAATCAATCAGTCAATACATAACAAATGTCAGGGTGGGTGTTAATGACATATGGGGCTTAAAAGGGATAATGCTGTCCAGGAGCTGCGATCAATGGTTTGTCATCACACAAGAATGGGTCAACACAAGAGTGGACGGCCCCAGTAGATCACCTCTGAGCTTCAGCAAACAAAAAGCTCTGCTGCTCCAGCCAATATCTAATAGACATTTCCAACATCCAGAGCAAAGCAAACTACAGGCTCCAGGCTACAATTAGGTCAGAAAGGCACAGGTCTGATCAGACACCTTAATTAACACTGAGTTGTTACTATGATCAAAGTCCTTCTGAAGCTGCAGTAAATGTGAGCTGAACAGTGTGCAATCCCCAACTTCCATCTTCTGCGATCAATCCCCATAGATTTTCTGCTTTGGCACACACCTGCATGTTGTCAGTGTGACATAAATTTGGTTTACTCTCACTTTCCTGCTCTTGTCTTCTGCCCTGTCGTGTTTCTCCATTCAAGCATGTTTTACAGTATTGAGAATTGAGGGCTGCAGGATATCAGCAATGAGTTTAATTTGCTTTTATATTTATTCTCTTGGCAGAATATCAATGGGAGAAGTGAAGTTTATCGACTGTGCAGTCTTAATTGTCTTACTGAGCTGAAAATTACTTTGCAGGATATAGCTGTGGGATGTGTGGATTTCAGATGCCAAGATTATGTTAAGAGAAAAAAAGCAAAAAACAAAAAAACAAAAACTGATTTTCCAAGAATATTACAGCTTGACACTGGTTTTGTGACAAAACAACCAAAGGAAACAAGATGAGAAGCAAAGCTGCTGTTTAAAAGCTTTAATGCATTTATATTGATTTGCATCATAAAATTACAAAAAAGAAAATAGCCTACCATTAAAGGGGTCATGAACTCAGACACTAAAGGAATGATCTTTTTTTCAATAGCTAGTGGAACAATTCATTTAAAAGACTTATTTTAATGTAATTAATTTCTTGAAACCAGCTCCAGAAAATGGCAAGTGATTACTTTTTAACCTAGACACTTTTTTTAATGTGGATACACTGATTTATTTTAGAACAGTTGCAGTCACCCGCTCCATTTTTACACACAGTGACTCTTAGAAAACAGCTTCTTAATATTTGTATAGATAACAATCGCACCCCGATTTGAAGAAAATCAGAATTCAAGTTTGGATGCACACAAATTTAACCCTTAGAAATCTCTGCATGTACACTGTATGTATAAAGTAGGAATGATGTGACATTATGTTTCATTTTACAGTACCCGAATTTGTGCTATCAGTGCCATCTAGTGATGAAAAGAGGGGATAACCCTTGGAAGTACAAGACCTGTGATATGAGTTGCGTTTAAAAAAAATTCTGGCAGGAAAATAAGCACAATGGCACAAAAAGTGTTTGGAGCCATGTAAAAGATTTAAGAGTGATGCGCTTGGCTTTTGATTTAATTTTGCCATTGTTTTGACTTTTTCTTTGCTTTTTAGTTGGATTTATTGTTTTTTTTATCTCAATACTTTTTATTCAAAAACATAAAAGTAAAAACTTTTGTAGTAAAAAAAATACTGAATGTTTCTGAACACATTAAACAAAATATTTTGGAATGGCTTTGATTTATTTCAGTTTGTCAAAGAATCACTTGTGCTTCCAATAGAACTCAGTTTGTCAGATGTATTGTTGTTTTCCCAAATCATTACATCTGCACTGATATCCTTTCAAAGCTGCATGTCTATATCATATAAACAACTCCCTGCCACAGTTTGCCTGGAGCAGCATTTCAAGTCTCAAGCAGCTGCACCCAATACATTCCAAACCCATTGATCCACAGTGATCCTGAACGGCTGAGCTCGGACTCGTTAGTGGAAGCAACATTAGCCTGCAGAATGTGAAATCCATTCACTTCCCCTGTGCTACTTCCCCCTCCTTTAGCTGCTTTCTTGCTCTTCCTATTCAGACTTGTTTACCTGACAAGCAGTGTGAAACAAAAGGAAATTCCCACAGCCTGAGGTGGGCTCTGAGGGGGAGGAGCGGGGCATTACTCAAGGCTGATGTGGACTTCCTGGCCCTTCCCTTGCCCTGTGGTTTAATTATAATGTGCATCCTTGTGGAGATGAAATAATGGAGATGCTCATGCTCTGCTGCTCCATGTTGACACCACTCAGGGGTTTTTTGAATTAGACTTAGATCTACAGTTACTTCTGTAAACACACACTTCCAGTAAAGAAATTCCAAATTAAAACTGAATTTTAAGCAAACAGTGTTTTTTTTATGCACTGTAAAAAAATAAAGTTTGACGAATAAAAAGTTTACTCAACTTCAGGGATTGAAAATGTGATGCAAATAGTTATTGAAACTGCTGCTTTAAGTCTTATTTTTCTGAGCATCTCTAAAATCAAAAGTAAACAACACAATTCTTTGCATACCTGTTATAGGATTGTGTGTAACAACACAATCCTTTGCATACTCATTTTATGTTAACACCTTTTATGTTTCATTTTTTTGTTTGTTTTTTACATTTCTGTAAGAAAACTTTTCAACAATAAACGTAAAATGATTAAATTAGCTTTTAGTTATGACCAAGTTCCAACAAAGCACAACTGGACAATAAAGATACAGATACATATACAGCAAAATTTCATGTTTTACCTGCAAATGTGGACTTTAAATGCTGTCTCGCTTCAGTAAGTGGGCTACATAATTAAGAGGACTACTGACTTGATAGATGTTCAGATCACCATCCAATTGAAGGGTCACTAAGGTCATTGTGAAAGAATATAGTTGTTCACAGATTGATGTATCCAATCATATTTTTAGTTTGTGGGTATATCCTCAGACCTAATAAAATTAGACAAGTATTTGAAATATTTGAATAAATATTTAAAATATTTATACTTGGTGATATTTGTGTAATGCATTTTGGGAGAAGTTATCAGGGCATAACATTGGTGCTTTAAATCCATCGTTATTCACACCCATATAAAAATTGCATCAACCAAACCTCATTGTCTGAGCTTTTCCACCCTTTCCTTCATGACATCTTACTGGTGGGGTATTATCATATCTGTGGACTGTGGGTCAGTTGGTAGAGCATTGTGCTAACAACATAAAGGTTGTGGGTTCAAATCCCAGAGAATGCAAGAATTGACAATTTCTATCCTTCAAATGTAAGTCCTTTTGGATTAATCCTTCTGCCAAATATATAAATGCGTCCAGACAGCTTGTCTTGAACATTCATACCTGCTGAGATGAGCTCAGGCTACAAGGCGGGTCCAGATAATGAAGTCATGAATATAGTTTTACTCTGTAAAACTTTAAATGTTTAACTTTAAACTGTAAAACTTTAAAGAGTTTTACTCTGTAAAACTCAATGTAACATTTTTTTTTTTACTTTTCGCTTGCTTTATTAGTTTTTGGCTAAAAAAATGGCTCAGGAAATTTGAGGTTTAATTAGGGGCCATCCTTTTTTTGTAAAATATAAAATAAAAAAATAACTTTTATTTATTTATTTATTTATTTACAAAAGATCAGAAAAATCTACCTTTGAAAAATCTTAAATAAATATCTTCTCACACTCAAAATCTGTAGATGAACACGCTTTACAAAGCTATAAGATTTTTAGGGCCAAATACTTGATGATAATAATAGGATAGAATGAAAATCAAAGAAAGCATTTTTTTCAGAGACTTCTGCACATTTGCAGAAATTACCCATCTCTGTCTGGGATCCATGCAAGAGATCAGAGGTTAAATTATGGTATGGATTTCTTCTTGGCAAATCACCTTCTAATCCCTTTTTGCAACATGGGTCAGTCCTTCCAGAGATCTATGCAGAAGATTACCTAAACATTTCAAACACGCAGCACATAAAATCGACATCAAACGAATAAATTGGCAGGCAAATTTTTGAAGGAAAGGTGTAATAGTTTAATTATATAATTTAGAGATTGCAGACTCATTTGAATTCGATTAGTATGTGAAATCTATTATAATGGTCACCAATGAGATTCACCTAACGCTTGAAAGCAACGTGATCTGAACATACAACCTTTAAGTTTCAAACTCCATTTCAAGAGCACACCATTTAGTATCCTATATGCTCCAGTCATAAGAACTCTTCACTCTCTAATGCAAATCTGGACATGGGAATAATTCCATAGTGCATTCAATGGAGAAAAGTATAGTAATGGTATGAAGATCTAAGTGTAAACAGAAAATACAAGTGAAGGAAACTCTTGCTCCATAGACTGCCAAACAAACCAACACTGGATCTGGAGGATGGGATTTTAATGGAAAACATGAATTCACTTCTTAATCCATTACCTTTTTAACAGCAGTACTTATGCTATCCACATGAATACGACTACATTTATAGCCAGACGTGAGGATCTACAGTACACAAAATCAGCTTCACAGACATGGATAATGAATGGACTTTTTGGGTAACTCCAGACAAAGTCAGGGTTCACAAACCTTCATTTCCTCCCATTAATTCAGCTCAGAGACAGAGCGTGGGTGCAGCAGGGTAAAAGGTGAAGGCAATGCTCTGTTGAACCTCATAGGGGATCAAAGTGAATGTCACATGAGCCTCTGAGTCGAGGGCAGAGATTCTGTGCTCACAGTTCATAACCAAAGCAGATTCTGAGGATTTTGAGTCTGTGGGGCTTAATCCAGGTCAATTCACTGGAATGGAAATGTTGCTCAGTTGACCATAGCTAAAGCAGATGGCTCACTAGAAACAATTCAAAGGAAGAAAGTCAGAATAAGGTGGCAATATTGAAAGGGATTGGTATATTCCCAAAAAGAGAGCGGGCCGTGTCATTTTAGAATTAATTTGGTGGTTCATTTTAAAAGCAATACAGGAGTTATGGGTTATGTGACATAACAATATAACGAATTCTGAGTAATTTAGGCAATGCCAGGTCTACACTATGAAAATAAACAGCTATTTATTAATTTTCTTTGACCACTTCTTCAAAACTATTTCTAAATAAGCTCTATGGAAATTATTATATTTCTCCTCATTCCAAAAAATCCATTGATTTTTAGCTGGCTTTAGTTTTATTTAACAATATTTTTTTACAGGGTTACAATGTGGTTAGATACACTTTTGATTAGGTCAGTCCAAAAAATCTGATTTTTAATGCAATGGAGATGTCAACTTTTACCAAAATGTCTCTTTTATCAAATTTTTCCTAAAAATGTCTCTGAATATGCAAAGAAAACAAGTAGTCAGAAGTTAAAATGGTTTTAATTGGAGAGAGCGCTAGAAAGATCAAAAAAGTAAAGTATTTTGATGTAGAGAGGCAGAATTTGCCCTGGCCAGTCCATGATGAAATCAAAGCCCACCTTCCCCAGCATGGTGTCTTCATACATGCTTATAATCTGCTTATAAAGCTGTCTATAATGGTCATATGAAGGATATGCTGGGTGCCAGGATGTGCTAGTAGCTACCATCTATTTACCAATCCCAATTTTAGAAAACAAAGACATTAGATAGTGTCACAAATAATGCACCACTGGGGACTATAATTAGACCCAAATGAAAAACTCCAAGCAGTGCTCCAAAAAATAATGTCTTTCTTTAATACAAAAAAAAAGTCCACGAGGGGAGAAACAAAACAGCAGAGCCACTGCAAAATGTAACCAAAACTTCCTTTCTTGTAGAAGAGTGAGTAGGACTAGAAAATACAACAGTGTACAAACAAAAAATCAGAGTGAGATACTTTGAACAAACTGTTGCTAGTGCCTGGAATACTATGAATCTATGCTTGTCTTTCAAAGCCTACCTCCTACTAAGAACCCCAAAAGGAAATTACCTCCCTTATTAAAAACTTTAAAAAATGAAAACAGTCAAGAAAAACTTTGTTAAAGAAAATGTGTTTAAGTCTTTATGTATAAGCACATATCAAATTATTTGACGATCACTTATTAACTTTTATCACTAGGAAGTGAAACCAACATGTAAGAAAGTTTCACATACTGAAGACAAAATAATCACATATTTCAATATCAATATTTAATCTATTATAATTGCAATAGTTTTGGCTGAAAAAAAAGTTATACTTTAACCAGAGCTTATCTTGTGTAATATTCTATTTATCTGATCCATTTTTGTTTTCAATACAAAATCAAAAAGTCATACTCTTCTCATTTTTTAAGAAACAACTCTTGAAACATTTAACTTATTAAAATAATTACATTACATTTTCTAAAAATGATTGCTTCGTTATTTTTTTTATTGAAAAACAGAACACATAACATAAATAAATAATTTTATTAATATAAATGGCATGTCAACTGAACATAAGATCTCTCAATTAAAAAGCAGAGCAATAGAAAAGATTTATTGTTGATCCCTGTTGGATGAAAACATAAAGGGATGGATGGATGCATGATATGAATAGAAATTAAGCAAATGTGGCAGCGCAAGTCCATTCTTCATGAACCGAATAACACATAATGAACTTGAGTACAATTAGAAGCAGAATAAAATCAATCCATGATGATCAGTCGTGCGGGATGGAGGAAGAGGCCGTGGAAGTGATCCGGCAGGACACCTCTGGACATTAATGGGGACACAGTCTGCTTCTCTCCTGCAGCATGATTGTGTATTGAGCGATTAACCTCTGCTAGTCAAAGCTTAAGCTGATTGCTAATTAGCCTGTGTCTGCACAAAGGAAATGCATTTCCTGGCAATGTATGATCTTCTCTGATGGATAGATCTGTATTAAATGGCTTTGTCTCAGAGATGTATTATGTGAGAAAAGATGTCTGACAGCTGAGTCAGGGAATTTGTATTATGAATTAAAAAAGAGACAAAGAGAGAGAGGGGGAATGTAACAGACAGAGAGATGCCTGCACAGATATATAGATGGAACAAGAATGAGACATAATTAAGAAAAAAGATAGAAAGGCAAAAAGAAATCACTTTGCAGAGAAAGCAAAGCAGTTTGGTTCACCCAACTCTCTACACAGCGATAAGTATTGACATTAGCAATAGCTCCATCTCCATAATGGTCTTTCAAATACAGATTCTTCGAGGGACATAAAATTTTAAGAACAATTGCAGTTTGATGCAAGAACATGTTCCTATCCTCTTCACAAGGCCTTCACGGGGCAATTCAGAAGTTTGTCCATACAATAATTGCCTGCTATTGCATTGGTGGAATGGAAATGCGTACCAGGCAAGCTGCCTATAGATGGGCACTGGGCAGCCTTGTTTGGTATATATATCGATTCATATGATATATATCGACAGATAGGGTGAGGAGTTTAGTCACCCAAGAGTAGAGCCACTGCTACTCCACATTAAGAGATGCCAGCTGATGAGAGGTAATTCTGGTAATAGTCTGGTGATGCTTGGGTTCCTGAGCTAAAGGTATGGGATCTCAGTCTCTTCGAAATCTCCCTAGCTTGATGGTTCGGGTTCCATGCCATTGACTGTGCCATCCTGACGCTCAGTTGGCTCTCTAGGAATGGGTGATGGTGGCCTGAGGCCTGGTGATGACACTAATGACCCAGTGGAGCACCTCTTGCTCCTTCTTTTCTCAGTAGTTACAATGGAAAGTGACTAAATATAATCAGATAGAACTTGGTCCAATCAAGTGGAATTTCCAGCCTGTTTTCAAACTGGAATATTACATTTCTAATGTATTGTATGCTTTTGGTTCTGTTTTTGTTTGCATTATGTCTTCTCTTCAGGGATATTGTTTTGGCTCTTGCACCAGCTACAATATTTCACAAACTGTTAACATGAGAGCAATGCAGATGTTTTAACCCTGGTTGCAAAGAAGGTTCCGGAGCTTCAAAAAGTCTAAATGGCACCTGTCTTTCAGACCCAGTGGACAGTGTAATGTGAGTATGTTGGGAGAAAACAGTAATAAAACACCTTTTCATGTGTGAATAATACATACTTGAGTTTTCTGCTGCAACTTAGTTGAGTGAGTTATGGGACTTTCACTTTTTAAGATCCTGATAATTAATACAAGATGCCTGCTAATTTTTACCCATCGTTCTTTAGAGCTATTTATACCCAAATAGTGCTTGAAATGAATAGCACAACACTATATTGTTTTATCGGGAACTGACTCACTTGAGTTATTGTATTTATGCATTTATTTAATTATTTATTACTGTACGTTCAGTATTTGGGGACAGGTTTATTTGCTCTTTGTCGTGGATTGCTCTCTGTCACTCTACAAATGATCACTCTATACGTGATTTCGCCAGACTCAGGTTTTAAGGTTGTTTAATGCTGGTTAGTCTGAAGAATTTATTTTATGCTATGTTATGTTTATTTTATCATCCTTGCACCACAGGTCTACATGTTATATGCTGTTATTTCCAGATAATAATTCAAATAAAGCTGTCTGTCTTTCAACTTTTGGTCTAGTTTCAAGGGAGTTATTCCCACAGGTTTCCAGTTGCTGCTGAAATAGATCACAATGTTCTGTACGAATGACATCCTCAGCCAAGAGCATGTAAGTTTCAAGGTCTGCTGTTTTCTTTGATTCACACAGTGGTCATTTGAGAATTCCACCTTGCTTTCTCAGCAGCACAGCATATGCAGGTGGAGTGAACTTTCAGTGATTCGCTACCCATTTTAGTGTGTCTTAGGCCCAGCGTAAGCACTTTCCAATATGGCAGCCTTATGGGAAAGGTGCTACTTTGATATGAAAATATCACACTTTGTTGAAATCTTTGCAGTGGACCAGCTTCTAGAATAACTGTTAGTGGAGGTTAGCTTGGGTTGGGTAGATCCACCAGGTAAGGGAAAGCAAACCAGGCTCAGTAGAGATGAGTTCTTGTGATGAAAAAGAAAGAAAATAAATACAGTTTCAGCATTGTTTCAATAAGGTTTTCTATTAATTTTGCAATGTGTCAAGTGACGTTAAATTTTTTGAATATATTTTATGTATATGCTTCAACGCAGCTTCACAGAAGGAGGAGCCTAATAAAGATCAATTCTGGTTTGAGTATGTTTTGTGAAACAGAATGGCTATACATTGTGTGCAATACTTTACCAGTATTTAAATGACATTTGAGGGTTTGATAATTGTAGTTTTTTGACAATCATTTAAATCCAGTTCAAAAGAATTTGAATATTTAATTAGCCTACGGGTTTTAGACATAAAAACCTGAGCTTCTGGAGGAAAAACCCACATTAGCAATTCCAATTCACATGGGGAGATACACAGGGACGTTACATGCTATCCAATGTGGCAGTCGTCTCACAGGAGGACTCAAGCCAAGTAAACCAATAGCTAGTCCCTTCGTCCCTATGTGTCATGCTTAACTATGAGATCCATGAAAAACTGGAGTGGATTGGAAAAAAAAACTGAAAAACTTTCAAACAGTACAGTTAATAGTTAATACATGTGTATGGAAGTGTTTAATTGCCCTCCAGTTATCTAGTGCCACAATATATTACCAAAAATCACTCATTCAAATATGTTTCTAAACTTTTATGGCAATAGGTGACGCTCTAGAATAGTTTAAAAACACAGACATTCAGGCTTTTATGTGAACACTTGGGCCACTCTCAGATACTCAGTGAAGTCCAGCATGGTATAGTGAAAGGATACAGAGTGAGAGGCTGTGATGTGGAATTACCTTTAAGTATCTGGAATGGCAAGTTAAGTGAGGACCAAGATGACCAAACCTTCTCATCCATCATCAACATCTAGCCTCAAATGTGCTTTTGGAAAAATGGTGAAATCTTTAGAGAAGTGTTAAAGCTGTTATAGCTGCAAAGAGTGAGCAGGCATTATATTAAACTCTATTGATTAAGAATAGGATGCAAATCACTGTCGTGTCATTCATCCTCTAAATCTAAAGTGCTTCTTCATGTATTTTCTAAACTACAGAAATCAGTTTGGCACATCAGTTTATGTCTTAATAAAGAAACATCATTATGGTTTAAAGCACAACTACAGTAAGTGTTTACAAATAAAATATTACAGAGGAAAAGCTGAGATGGACTGATGACCTGTTCAGGGCGTACCGCTTCTTTCACCCAATATGAACACTATGACTTTATCAAGGGATAAGAAAAATGGAAAGATGGAAGGAAATAATAAATATATAGAAATTAGCAAATGGTCACAATCAATATGTATTTAACCTTCAAACCCATCTCCTGCAGCAAGATAAATAATTGATTCCACACCTGCATTGTGCAAAGCCAGAGCAGCTTGCATTGAAACACTATAAAGCTCCTTTAACTCCTTTAACTTAGCATTGGATTTTATGTTTTAACCCCTTCTGTACACGATAAAGCTGGGTAACTTCCACTTTTGATCATTTCTGAATATTCTTTAAATGCAGAACATTGTTATATTGTTTTATATATATTCGTATTTAGTTTCATTCAAACTGTGGAAAGATGGCAAAACAAATTGAAACTAGTTATGTTGGCTGACTGTGATTTTAGCTTCTAGTTAATTTCAAGAATTCGTCTGATCATGCATAAACTACAACAAAAATGCTTCACATTCAACAGAGGCACAGGGGTCTCCTGTTTTCTTGCAAGGGATAAAATTAGATGTATTTTAGTAACTATTTATTCAAAGTTTATCTTTGTTAGCATATTAGTCTTGTGTATTCTACAACTAGAGGGACAATTTCAGAAGCAGAAGCAGATTTCTATATTATTAATAAATTGTGTTTATTAATTTATATGGGATTGAAAGTTAAAAATCATAATTAATTTTAAAAATCAAATGATTGATTTGCTAAAATATATATAACTTAGAGATATCTGTATATCAAGAGGTTACAGAGAGGTAACCATTGGCCATGACTCCCCTAAGCTTCTACTGCTGTTGGTTGACCATAAATGGACTGTCAAGAGGTTACAAGAGTTTGCAAAGGGTTCATGACTTCAACCCATAAGGATTTCCCATAAGTCATAGAACAAATGGCATAAATCTTGGTAGGTAAAGCCAGACTGGATACAATGTAGGAACGATGAGTATGAAGAGATATTAGAGATTAACAACTCGCAATGAGCCCAGATTCAATGTAGGTGTCCTTCCTCAGTCTAGTTTCTTGAGATGATGAGATGCGTGAGAGCAACTGATTTAAATTAGTATCTGAACTAACAATGGGAAAAAACAGACAGACAAAAATTATACTTAGACAAGACATAAAATCAAAACTTCTCTTACTGAAATCAAAGCATCTCCAATCTGTCATATATGTTCATAATTTATGCAAAAATGACAAATATTTGGTCATTTTTATTTCCTCACTGGAATATTTTGATTGAACACACTTAGACACGAAGACACCCCCTAAATCTGGTTTGTGATTGTTGCTTGCCCATAACTAACATGTATAAATCTTGACCTTTCACTATAAACTGCATATTTAGGGGCTGGTCAATAAAAGATACACAAAGACCCTACAGGCAATGCTTACAAATCAGATAGCCTCCTTTACCATAATAGCATCGCAGACTATTTCTGGTATTCAATAAAAATGCTCCATGAGTGACTTGTTTTTATGGGTAATTGCCTGTTTGACATTGTATTTTACACATTTTCCTCTGTCTGAAACCACCTCCTTTGCCCTTGGACTAAGCATTGAATGTGAGCCCAATAAATATTGATTTTTACTGAGGTGCAAGTCAAATTATCGACAACTCATGCACATGCCAATAATGGTTATTCAGGCTAACAGTAATCAGCTACATTTTCCAAAATGTAGTACTTTTTAATGAGTTTGGTTCAAGCCAATACTTTTCTTTCTTTGCTGGGCTTGCCCAGATTTTTGAAAGATTGAAAGAACATCTTATATGCAATTTAGTGACTCATTAAGAGCCGCATGGAGCTCTCTTCATATAGCTGTGATGTCTGATGTACTCCTAAAATTAAGTTTGGTTGAATCTATTGATATTTCCAGGTACACATTGCTCAAAAACAAATATTTGGCATCCAAGCAAGATTTGTTATTGCTATTCAATGCTCTTGACTTACAGTTTTATTTCTTTTCAACAAGAATAAAATAAAATGCTTGCTATTATCAGTCTGTAAATCGGATGCCTGGAAGCTTTGATGAGCCAATCCAGGGTCAACGGTGTCTACAAAGTCAAATCTGTTAAAACACAGATTCTGTTCATTTTACTCGCCCTAGATTTCCATGGTGCATGACAGGCCACCCTGTGAGCTGAAGGCAATGATTCATTTCCCAGAATTCCTTCAGATTGCTCTGTAGCTGACTCTCATGTTTCCTTGTGGTTTGCACTAAAGTTGATCAAAGAGGTTAACCCCGTCTGTACATTAAACAGCTGGGTAACTTCCACTTTCGATAGTTTATTTTTTGTAGTACGCTTTAAAGTCAGACGAAATGCATGAATCCAAAATGGCAGTTTTTATATGGCATATTTATATTACATTGTATTTCATTCAAACTGTGTAAAAATGGTGAAACAAAGTGAAACTTGTAAATGTTATTAATCTTTTGCTTCTAATAAAATCTCCACCTAGACTAATCAAGCTACAGCAACTCGAGTCAGACTTTCAGTATTTTAAATTGAGAACCTCATAAAAGCTTCAAACTGAACATACTTGTGGAGATCTGTGCAAGAACATATAAACTATTGTGCAAAAGTATTTTAACCCTCTAGAAGGGGTTACATGTTTATAATACATATAATGACCATTGAAAATATGGGAAATTGCAACTTTTCAATATGAACTATCAGAGAGAACGGGGGGTTTGATTATGTTAATCATAAGGACAGCTCCCTAGCAACCAAACTGTTTACTCTACCAACCACATTTTCTGAACTCTCTTTTAACTTTGGTAAATGATAGAGACATTGGGTATTGGTTGCATTACTTATAATGGCAACATTATATTGTCACTTTATTCTAGCAACCAACTTTGCAGAACCATACAAATGGTTTTGGGAAATCATAAAGTCATGGCTTGATTTACTCATGGTAACATAATGTACATTGTATTCTGGCAATTTCACAAGCCAATTTTTTTTTGAGTTTATGTACAAACTGTAACGCTCTACGTCAAGTTATCTTCGTTTATTTGTTTAAAATTTAGTTTAAACCCATTCAGATTTATTTGATTTGATCAAATGCATACTGGGTTACAAGATTAAATCAAGTTGATGTGCAGTTGTTGATTTGCGGTGCACCAATGAGTCACTGTATACTAATCCCTTAGAAATATATATATATATATATATATATATATATATATATATATATATATATATATATATATATATATATATATATATATATACTTATATATATATATATATATAGAGTCTTTATGGGACTGTTAAAAAAAGGCTAAAAACTAAAAAAAAAAAAATCTGCTCTTTGCAAATCTGCTCTGGGCAAAATCACTTCACTCTGCTCCCCCTCCAGACCTCTTAACCACTAAGAGCAGATTCTTCAAATTTAGTCATGTGAAAAAACAACCTTTAGCCTTTAGCTAGTATTTATTGTATTAATCTTGTGTTTTTGTGGGTTACTGTGGTTTAGAATGCATTGTATACAAAGCAGACATGAGAATTCTTCAATTGTATCTGTTGTAAAGCACTGGCAATTTTTATTAGGTGACCCTAACGCAGCTGTACACCTTGGATTACAGACTGGTCATAACTCAGCTGTACCCTTGGATTACAACTGGACATTACTCAGGTCTGGAATTTACATGACAGTGAAACACTCAGGCAGCTTAAGACCCTACACTGTTTACGCTCAGACAGATTCCCTCCCTCTGGCAGATGGCATCTTGAAACATTTAAACTTCTAAAAAAAGTCCCTGTTTACTTTTCAATGACCTTTGTCGCCTTATTTATACAAATATGCTCATTACAAATTAAAACCAAGAAGAAAAGCCACTGGAGAAATACTAGCATTATCAGCTGTTATTGAATGCAAAACGAAATTAAAATAAATTGAATCATCTTAGTCTTTTAAAAAGAATATAATAGAGCTTTAACATTAAACACAAGATATACAATGTATATAATATGCAATGTATAATTTTAGTTATAAAAAAGGGGAAAAGTTCTGTGGAAATATCCATAGTTTAGCATTTAAATGGAAAAACAACAAAACGTGTCTACAATGAGTTGCATCTTTATTCTAACTAGTCATTCAGTGTATTTTGAATCAATTTTACAAGCAAATTGATTTCATCTAAATATTGGCTGTTCAAAAGGAAATGTTGAACTGTTGCAAATTTTGATTATTTGAATGAACCCACTTTACTCATTTTATTTGGATGTAACATATTTAAAGCAGTTCCAGTTTATTTAATTTGATCACGTTCTTTTCACAATTTTTTGAGTGTAGTTTCCCACTGTTGCAGGGAATAAATGTGAGATAACTCCACAAGGCCGTGGTAAGCCTGCGTCAAAAGTAGACTGAGAGATGTTGCCTGGTTTTAATTATGAAGGTCTTGATTGTTCGATTTTAAGGTTGAACGTCTGAGAGGAATCTTGACGAGCAGCGGCAGATTTCACATAGAAAAGTAAACAGAAAGTGAAAAGGACCAGCTGCTAGTTTGCCGATCAGCCTGCAAGTACTTAGTGAGAAACACACACCTACACACACAAACACATGCAAAGGGGAGAGAAATGTGTCCTAACCCTTCCTGACCCCTCCTGACCTTAGATACAAAGCCGGTGAGGCCCTGAAGGCACAGAATTAATTGCTGCCCACGAACCCTTACATGTCAGGAAGAAACCGTATGCTGGTAAAAGATCCAAAGTGGAGTGCAAAAATTGGATTCATTTCAACATTACTTATAAATCTGACACCAGGCTTTCAAATGCGAAACACACAAACAGGTGCTTTTTATAAATCATTTCAAACAAAGGGAAAGATTGTTCTGCAGTGTGGCTGATAATGTGTTTACCTAGAAACCTGAGGGCCGGAGTGCTGCTTTCAGTGAACACAGAAAATTACCCTCTTGTTGTGAACACATTTGGTATCGAATGCAAGTATCTAAAAAAAAAAAAAAAAATTACTTCCAACCATGAAATGGGAATGAAATTGGACACTTGTATGATTAGGAGACTAAAGAAACAGAGGGAGGATCTTATCTAGGAAATATCTGTTTTATTTTCTAGTCCCTAAATCACAGTGTGTTCCATTAGATAAGGTGCTAAAGGATTCGAGCCAGGCTAGAAACACTTGCTCAGACCGAACAAGACTTTTTCAGTGCAAATGATGTTGGAGTAGGGGAATTATTTAGCGATCCCCGATCAATAGTGGTTAAGATGCTGAGAGGCTGTCTCAGAATGAGGGGACAGGTAGACATCAATAGCAGTGTAATGGTCTGCGCAGCATGGGATATACACAAATGTCATGGCAGTGGACTATGACGTCATCCGATCAATACGCCACCGTGCAGAATCCAGAAGATACAATCTGTTTGACTGCTGGTGGCAATAAACCGAAGATTAACCTTTTCATCCAAACAGAGTCCTCAAGAACATTAAAGGGCATGTTCCATTCCGTGCTAATTAACGGGGAAGTTGTCATATTTTTGACATTTATTGTAAAAAGCAGAAAGTATGGTTAACTGGACACTTCCAAGGTCAGTCCGTTGGTAACCTATTGAGCAATCCCCTTTTTATTGTACAGACATTCACTGCTGATTAGCGCTCTGACACTTACTCAAGATTTTAAAGCTTAGAACCACTTAAAGTTAAAGTGAAAACTAAAATTTCCATCTATTACATTTAAAAAAAAACATTTTCCAACTATTTAGTTCTGCAATCAAATGAAAAATAACTTCGGGTCATCAAGGCCTCTGCTTTTTACAGTCTCCAAGACCCCTATGGACCATGCCCTCATGTCTCCTCCCACGACTGGTGTGTCCGCCAGGTAGAAGCTCCTGCCTCAAGTGCTTGGGTTCAAGTATCTACTGGAGTTATTCACACATCTCATCTCAACAATACTCCTACCTTAACCTTTGGTCATGAACTATTCTTCAGGCCAAAAGAGTTTCCTCTGCATGGTGACCCCCACACACGTGTGTGTTTTTTAAACCATTAATGATGTGTGGTATGGTGCACAAACCACTGCCTTCTACAACAGCATGTTTCTCGGTCCAAAAAGGTTTCTGAATCCAGTTGTGTTCATGGTTTCAAATATATTCCCGTCCTGCAAGGACCCAGTAATCCAACTTCATTTAATTTAAGCAGAAACAACTAGATGGCTAAAGTTTGCGCACAAACTTTGATTATTTTTACATAGCAGTATTTTTACAAGCAAAATGAAAGGGTTGCCAAGGTAAAACTTTTGGTTGCTATAGAGTAGTCAGTGTCATCATACAAAGCTCTCCGTGCCAATACGAGTAGTATAAACCTACTTCCATGTCTCTATGATTTTCCTTAGATGAGATAATGATATGCCAAAATCTTTGGTATGGTAAACAGTTAGGTTGCTATGGATGGGTCAATAGCATAATATAACGTTCTTTTGTCATTATAAGTTACATAAACCAACCCAATGTTTTTATTATTTACCAAATCTGAGATGTATGAATAAACATGAAAAACATGCAAAAAATGTTGCTAGGGTAAACAGTTTGGTTGCTAGGGAGCCGTCATTTATGTCAAGAAAATGTTTCATTTGTTACGATGCATAGCGTAGACAAACCATCATTTCTCTGGGATGTTTTGACCATTTTGTTGCCCTTTCCCATTTTCAATGGCCATTATGGCAGTGGTAAATATTTAACACCTTATAAATACTTTTGCACATGGTATTTTCTCGCACAGACAGAGTTTTTTTTCCCTTGTTTTAAGTTTCTATGATGTTATAATGCAAAAAGTCATAGCATTCTCAGATTTACCAGAATTCTTTTAGTGGTACCAGTCTGACATGATATTACAATCAGTTAGACCAGATTTTATGTCTTGGCAAAGTTTGGTGGCTGTAGCTCAGGAGGTCTAGGAGGAGATGCGCTTTTACAAGCCAACAACAAAAAAAAAACTAGGATTTGCAAGCAGTTTCGAAAACGACTTTACATTGATAAATAGTTTACATGAGATACATTGAACCCTTCCATATTCTATGGGAGTAAGATAAGAGCATGCATGGGGAACAGAATGCTGAATATACAGGCAGTGAAAAATATTAGGAGTTTGTTATTATTCTATAAGTTACTTACATTACTGAAGAAAAATAAATACAGAAACATCTCCAAACTGATACAGCCAAAGGGAGAGAGGAGTTCAGAGAGCTTTGACCAGTTCTGAAACGTGATCGATTATTTAGGAATGTCCGGCTCTGTCTTTTGTGAACAGCAGAACAAGAGGCCTTTTCTCCCTCGGCAGTCATTCACCTTTGAGCCGTTCCCTCACTCTCTATCTCTCCCTGAAAGGCTCTGACCCATAGAAGTCCACCTCTGGCCTTACCCACTTCTCTCAGTCAGTGCCTCCTACACTCACAAACACACAGACACTGAAGGAAAAATTCACTGAAACTGAATATCCATTCATCATTTACTCACCCCTCATAGGTCAGCAATAGAAATCGCTAGAAATAAGCATTAGACAAACACATTAGCACACATTAATCGAATTAAAAGAGAGATAGACCAACAGCACATCTGATGATGCCAGAGCAGAATTCCCATGACAACAAATGGAATGATGTCACCACGACTTCATGTATTCAGCACCGCTAGAGTTTCTTCAGGGAAATGCTATGGTCTTGTTGGGTTCCTAGTACAGCAGTTTTGCAACAGCAATGTAACAGGAGAAAATTCAACATACTCTATAAGTTTTAAAAGATGCTACAATCCCTTCAGCAGGTAGTTTGTGCTGGTAGCCACTGGTGCGGGGTTGTTAAAAGGAGGGTTGAGATGTTCAGCATCCTTCATCATTGTTCTGTTTGTTAAACCCACTGAAGCGCGGTGAGAGATGAAGCACTTGATTTGCTAATCATATCAAAACTCAGAAAAACAAGAAGAACTAGATGCGTCAAGAACCTGTAGATAGAAGCCCTTGGTGTGGTGTTGGTTAAAAGACAACGAGGCACGTACTTAGGATGGAAAACCCCCTTCCTCAGTGTTTAGTTGATTAGGGACTACAACATCTTCAGAAGGCTCAACAGTGTACCCAGTATTTATTGCCCTGATGGACTCTACTCTACTTCTGTCCAGTTGAGGGACTGTTACTGCTGTTTATGTATTTTATATTCTGTTTTAATGAGTGAGGAAAATTTGCCTCCAACCGCTATTGCAAAAAAAAAACAAAAAAAAAACACTGGTTTGCCAGTTATTGTGGAAAGCTTCAGCAGCTTGGTCAGGATATTTGTTTCTTTTTCTCTCATGAGCCTCTTCTACACAATCCTTCATAGCTTAAGCTTACACCACCATTTTTGTTTTTCGCTTATTGTTTTTATTTAGTTGTTAGGTTTGAGATAATCAGTGAGGGACATTAACAAGGCAGGTGCTTTAGCTGAATGTTAAAAAGGTTTGGTTGTGAGTTGGTCTAAGTCTGCACCATTCTCCATCTTAAAATATCAGCTGACAAAAGTAAGGTGGCTATTTGATAGCATCTGTGGATTGTGAATTCAACAGTATAGTTTAATCTTCATTGTTTTACAATACTTAACACATTTCAGATTGTGTACTATTTTTGGTCTATTTACACATTTTAAAATTAACAATTGAAGGGTATTTTTTTTTTGTACAAGTCCTTGCTTTTCATCTTGAGGCTCTGATGCACTGATTTACCTGCAGGCACTGAAAATGCAGTTAACATTGCCAAAGGTAGAAACTTAGAGCTTCACACAGAACAGAAACGTGTACATTACCTTAGAAGTAAAACGTAATTATATCCACTTTTATGTTATTTTTGTTAGCTTTGTTATATGTTGTTTTGGTGCAGTTTCCCCTCGTTTTGGGGTCTTATTTCTGTCTTTACGGAATTTTGGCTTGTAGGTTTTGTGTAACTACTATAAAGATCCTTAGAGCACAAGATAGCGTTTTAACCCTTGTGGTGCATTATTTATCCCAAAAGGGTTTTCATTAAAAACAGAAATTTCAAATGTAAATTATATGTAAATCTAATATAAAAATGTAACTTTAATAGATCATAGTGATACTCTAATAAGAAAAGTAAATAGGAAAAAAAACATTTATTAAATACATTTTTCCCCCAAATTTTATAAATTCATTCTATCATTCTGAAGTATTTTTTAATGAAAATGTACACAATAAATGTATAGATATGGTACGTACTACATTGGTATTTTCTAAATAACCTCAACCGATTAACTCAAATGCAGTTTAATAATACTTTAGTGCCATGTGACAATTTATGAACTTAATGGAAGGTTGTCACTTGCTCCCCACAGATGAATTGAGCAAAAAGCCTTTAACATGATATTTTTTTTTTATTAAAACATGTCAAATGTTTTTATTTAGTGCGGTTAAGCAGATACTTAATTTAATTGCCATTTAACAGTCTAATAATGACTGTTTTATCAATAATTTAAAAATAGTATAACAATTATTAGCCTTTGTCATGTGTTCTAGACGTGTGGGAAAACTGAAGCTCCCACATTCTCAATTCCAGTTCACAAAGGGAGCTATACAGTGAAGCCACATGCTACTGCACTGAAAGCCATATGTAAATATAGGTTACATGACAAATTGTTTTAATGTTACATAATGTTACAACTTTAATTTTTTATTTGTCATGAATTTTATTGCTAAAAAAGCTGGAACACTATAGACAGTGTTTACTGAGGGGCCGTCACAATAATGTGTACACATGGTGTGTTTTAAAAGTGTGCCATCACTGGATGAATGGATGTAGTGCATTCTGCTGGAAATAAAAGCTTTTATCATATGGCTGTTTGCAGGTTTTGTCAAAAAACAATGACAACTTCAAATACAAGTCCCACAAGTTAAGCTTAATTTGGTGGTAACTTGATTCAACCAAATTCTTCTCACGAAAAGTCAGTGACATACAAAAGGTAATCTGAGAGTGGTACATTTAAACAACACTCTTTACCTTTTCCCAAAAACAGCTTTGTTAAAAATAAATAGTTTCGGAGTCTGTTCTTTTAAATGATCCTTGGCTGCTGCTGATCCCACCCACTCTCAACATCTGGACATCTGTTGATATGCTACAAAAACAGCACTTAATAATTGTGTATGTCTTATTTAGACTTCTTTGTAAGCCAGCCCCTTTTAAATGTAATATAATTCAATCCAAAGTATACATTTTATTCTCCATGAATTCTCACTAAAAGCTATTATCAAACATTTTTACAAACATTTACTGAAAAAGATAAGACAAGGACTGTTTCACAATAATAATGCAAGTTCTGATTTAAACTGAAGTGACACACTCTGTGCCCTCAAGCTTGTGCATTGACTCTAAACAGATGATGCAAAGACACAGAAATGTGTTAAGCTCTAAATAAACAGAAGAGGGTATTTGTGAGATGGACAGCAGGTTTAAAGGGTGTGTGCAGTTCTGGGATACTTGGACTACTTATTCCATTCATGGAAGGATGAAATTGCCCAACCTCTCACACAAACATATCCACACACCAGCTGCTTCTCCACAAGTCACAACAGCTGCTGCTCACCAGTCCAAGCTCGAGAGAGAAGAAGAGTAGAACGCAAGTCGTTTAGAGGAGGTGCTGCATTGTGTGACGGCAGATTCTCTAAGAAGTGCATTCAAGAGTTCATCTGAAGTTAAGTTGCTTTGTTTGGAGCACATGGAATTATTATAAATATAGGCTTGGAAAGAAGACACCCCCATACCATCTGTCACGAAGCTCACTGTCTTCACCAAGGACCGCTCTTGGATGTCATGGTGTTACACATGTATTTCTAAAAACAAAATTAAAATGTTTCCAGTCTTATTTTTAAATCAAGGCAGCTAGAATCTGTCCATTTGAGAGTTAAAAGTAAATTCCACTTCATCTATTATGGAACATCCAGCAAAACTAGATCAATCTGTGTTTTGGAACATATTGTGGAACATAGCTTGAGCTTTCATAATGTTTTAGCAAAATTTACTTGGCAATATTTCAAAACAAGTCAAATTAAAGCTTCAAGAACTCTCACACCTTAAGTTCCATTCAGGTTTGTTGCTCACTGTACTATGACCTTGAAATAATGACTATGTCTTTATTTGGGAGATGTACTCAAGTGCAAACATTCCAAGAAAAATTTGGAAATTAGATCACCAGGAGGCGCTATGACTTAGAATGAATATTGTTCTGTAATAGAATAAGCCAATATTGGCCAAAAGATGTGAAAGAAGTACCTTATCAATTTTAGATTAGATTAGAATTGATTAAATTAGATTAAACTTTATTGTCTTTACACATGTGGGTACAAGGCAACGAAATGTAGTTAACATCTAACCAGAAGTGGGTTTTGCAGTGCAATAAGTCTATATAACAATAAATAATTTGCAATATAAACAATATATAAAATATACAGAAGAATATACAACAGGTAAGTTAAATATATAACGGTATTTAAAGGGAATATACAATGTGTAGAAACATTATATACATTGTGCAAGATGCTGTATTCCCTCAGGCCACCTTGTGGCATTATAAAGTAGGTTGCTATAGTGATGTGTTCAGGTATAGTATATTAAGTCACACTTATTTTGCTAGCACAGAGTTTAATGATATAAAAAAAAAACTTTGCAATATACCATCGCAAAAGCCTTAAGAAAAGACTGATGGAGTGTGGAGGTGAACCAATACAATCTCCAGCAGGAGTTTGTTAAAGAACTTTTATTTTGAAAAATAACTGACTTTCTGTCGGTTTTGGAAACTTATTCCAATTAACTTTTTTGTTGGTCTTGGGCCCTTAAATAAGTATCCCAAATCAAACAAGTCCTTCAAACATCCAACATAACAGCAGAAAATGGGGCACTCTATTAGGTGACTAGGAGGTGCTATTACAGACAATGTAGCTTGCTATACCGGTTTGTTCAGACATAGAATCTTAACATGCAAGGGAAATTTGAACACAATTAGATATAAATAGGAGTTATGCAGGGCTCAGTTATGAACAACTACCTGTTTATTGCAAAAAAAAAAAAAACTTTCAAAGCTGGTGTGCGCAGCTACTTTAAACAAAGTCAAAAAACTTTCCAATTTAGGAGATCCCACATGCCTTGAGATTAGACGGATGAAGTTTGGAGATGAAGAGATAAAATCAGTTCATCAAAATATGAGCAAAACTTTAGAGGTTTTGCAAAATAACCGACTACCTGTTGAGTTTAAAACCATTCTATATTTGATGCACTAAAAATGTGTACCAATTTTAATTGGTATACAAAAAATGGAACACATTAGATGGAACACATTAGATGGCACTTCAGAAGCATTTTCAACTTTTCAAACCTGACATGTGTCCGAAATTCATGTTTAGACCTTCAAAAAGGCACCAAAAGTCATGAAAAAATAATACTACGAGCAAGAAAAACAGGGTTCTACGTACTTTCGGTGCTCAAGCCCTATAATAATCACTAAACCACTAAAGGTTGAAATTCACAGATCACAGAAATGTATTTATTTTAGTCAATCTACTGGTCAGTGTTCACTGAAAGTCATTAGGGATGAAGATCAGCACCTTTAAGTTTGAAGTTCTAAACCATGTTTCTCTAAAGGAAAAGACTGACAAGTGCCTTACAAGTTAGAGCTGGACTGAATAAGCTGTTTGATGAAATGGGAGCTGCAATTTCCATGATCCTTATAAGATGAAAAAAAAACTACATGGCAGCAAAAAGATGTAGTGGGGAAGTGAAAAGACTTGGAATGACACGAGAGTGAATAAACGATGACAGATTAAACTGAACTATTCCTTTAAATCCCTACATGTGGTAGAAAAACATTTCCTCAATTATTAAAGCTACAACTTAAATGTTACGTTGACGAAAATCTCACAATAAACACATAACCAAAAATCTGTGCTAGCTCTAAAGAGAGCCCGTCTCTGATTTTTCTCTCCCGCAGGCCTACAAGGGCTCCCAAAAAACCAAAGGCCATTAGTGAGATACAATAATCACAAGTTCAGAAGGGGCACAAATAAGAATAATTAGTTAATTAGCAAAGAGCAGCCTCTGGGCTTTACAGAGCAATGCTGTAGACCTCCATTAGCTGACACATTCTCAAGGACTTCACCGTACAATCACACTCCCTGGCTCACCACGGCACCCCACACATGAACACATGGAGGCTTTCACAACTGTTAGATCACAGGTGCGTATTTATTTGTAGCGTCCATCATATGTAATGTGGCTTGTATTTTTGTGTCCAGGCCATTAAAGCTGACTGATAAAATAGAGCTGCTCGATATTGTTCAGGAGCTTCATTGACTCCAACAAAGGACACACAATATATTTTCCTATAAGTACAGCTTCAAATAAAGCCGAAGAGCAAGATTCCCACTGATTGCTAATCCACTTTGCTCCCACCAGCACTGTGCACCTACAACATATGCAATAGCAGGAAATCTATTTTCCTTTCCTTTGAGGTATTCCGAGGGTTTAAGAGTCGATTCATAAAACCGAGCTCACGCTTCTGTGGGTACTACTGTCTCAGAGATCAGACAGCTTATTCAGTCTGAACTGGAAGGAAAAGTGCTTACATCATCAGTTGGTATCTTTTCTGCCTATGGAGGGCAGTGTTAGTTCTGGAAGAAAAGAGAAAGAAGAAAAGCAAGGCAGAGGAGAGAAACGCATCGGCTGCTCCCATGCAGCTTGGATTTCTGGCATTCTTGGCAGAACTACGGAGAGGTCACCCCTGAAAAATTCAGTCACCACTAAAACCCTAACGGTTTTTCATCCACCTCCACCCAAAGGGGTTTAATTCATCATCAAGCCATGTCTGTTTATAGGCCAGAATGAATCTGGTCTTGCAAATTATGCTTGCTCTCTAGAGGATTTAGGTCAAACTACTGCCAAGATTTTCTGACACTTGCTGTGATACTGACATTGATAAAGTATAATACAGCAAATCTAAACTTTGCAATGTTTTTACACTCTGGTTTAATGTTTAACATCTCAGTAGTATATATTGTATGGTGCAAACGATTTAGGCAGGTGTGAAAAATGATGTAAACAAAGAATGCTTTATAAAATAAAAATACTGATTGTTTATTTACAAAATGCAAAGTGAGCCAACAAAAAAATCAAACTAAGATCAATTATTTAAAAAGTTTTTTTTTTTTTAGAATTATAGTCAGATCAGCAAATTATATCAAATAGCGAAAAATCATCATTGTCACCGGTTCCTTCAAACCCAACTGATACAGCTGTGTAGGGGGCTTAAACCAGGTGAGGAACAGCTACTCTGCAACCAAGGTGAGGTTGATAAAGTTTCTCATTGAGCACAGCAACAAGACACAAGGTAGTTATATTGCATCAACAAGGGCTCTCCCATTTCAAAGCAGACTGGGTTTCAAGAAGTGCTGTGCAAGAAATGTAGACGCAGTGGTCTGGCAAGGAAACTTGTGCAGAAGATTTAAGACACATCAGAAGATGACAGAAACCAGTAAGACCGAGGTAGACCCAGCTTAAAAATAGAGGTCCCAGAGTCTGCAGGAAGAGGGGAGAGGCTGTGTTCAGTCAGTGATGTGAGGTTTGAGGTGCCATGCCATCTGCTGGTGTTGGTCTACTGGTTTTTCTGAGGTCCAAGGTCAACAGAGCTGTCTACCAGGAAGCACTTCATGCTTCCTGCTCCTGACCAACTTTTTAAACAGATTTCATTTACTAACAAGACTTGCAACCTGCACACAGTTCCAAAGCTTCCAGTAACTGTTTTAAGGAAACTTGGCATGGTATCCCTGTTTTTAATTGGCCAGAAAACTCCCCTGACTAAAACCTCAAAGAAAATCAATGACGTATTGCAAAGAAGAAGACGTGATACACCAGACCCAAAAATGCCGGAGAGCAGAAAGCAATCTGGGCTCTCTATACCACACTGCTGCATTATTTCAGATAAAAACAGCATTGAGTGCTGTACATACTTTTCAGTTGTCTAATGTAAGATTCTAATTTCCTGAGAAGCTATTTTGGGGGATTTTTATTTGCTGTCAGAAATAAAAATAAACACTTATAATAAATCAGTCTTTGTTGAACGCATGCATATATTAGGCATGGGTGGGGGGGTCTTTAGCTCTATGGTTCCCATGCTGTGGACTAAGCTTCCAGACTGGGTTCAAAATAGCTTTTCTATGATGACTTTAAAAACAAATTTAAAAATCTCTTTAGACTGGCTTTTTTTTTCCTTGAGATGTCACTGTATTTTAACTGCTGCAGAGTTTCTCTGCTTTTATGCCCTTTGTCTTTGGTTTCTCTGTGCTGTTTGCTTTATGTACTTTGAGTGCGCAGAAGGGCATCTTAAATAAATTGTATTATTATCATTTTACTTTCATTTTATTTTTACATATGTACTTTTACTTTTCACTTATTTCACTTTTTGAACGGAATTACTGAAATAAATACACTCATGATATTCTTGGCTGAAAAAAAATCATGATTGCTTTTTAATTAAATATATGGACATATACATTCTGTGCCTTTGGAGGGAAATTCAAAATGACATGCAAATGGAAATCCACAGAAATAAATGGCTCCTAGTATTATGTTTCCTCAAACTTTACTAAAGAAGAGATGAGATATTTGATGCTGATCTCTTGCTTTTGTATTTAAAATGACTGTGTTCTTGTCATTTCTGTGGCAGTGATAATGCTTAAGCTGTATTGGTGACATTACTTCTCTAGATGAACGCTAGATGAACAGGATTTCCTGTCATGTTGATCTGAAGGGCAACCGTTTCTCTCTGGTTTGATGGTGATGGAACATGAGCCCAGAATGTAGTGCATGTACAAGCCTGAGATTCAAACTGAACCATTGATTTTTCTTTTCTAACTCTACAAATAAATGTATGTTGAAACAAACAAATCATCAGCAAAAACCAATATGTATTTAATCCATGTTTTTGTTCATTTCTAACATTAAAACAAAAAAATATTTGGAATGTATTTAAAGATGGAATATTATATATGTTATACAAGTATGGTGAACTTTTGTAAACTGAAAAATAAAATAAAATAAATAAAACAAATTAATTATTTAATTAAAGGCACACTATACAGTATAGTTTACCACTAGTGTCAGTGGTCTGGGTCTTGTTTAAATGTCTAGAGGAAAAAAGTTGAAAGTCATTATCCAATCACTGTAGAGAATTTTAAAGCTATCTGATTATTTCACATATCCAAGATGGTAACCAAAAAATATACACTAGATAAGGCATTATTCAAAGAGTCAGTCCCCAGAGATATCTTCCCAACATCGCAAAGGAATTCTGAAATCTTTCATATTGTAACTTGGTAAGTGACAAACCACAAATTACATTATTTGCCAATTTGCATGCCAAATCCATCCACATAGTCAGAAAAGCAGTGATGATCCTGTGATGAAATGCACCAGTTAAAAATACATTTGATTCTATACTGGCCAATGCCGCACATCTTAAATCAACTGCAAATTGAGTATTAAGGAAAGGAGAGTCAAGGGAATGTCCCACACACACCCTGTTGGGGCATGCTTCTCTCAGCTGTTGTTCCCATAACAGAGCCCTCACACACCGATCTTGTTTGTGGTCTCTTTATTTCTGTGATTCTTCCACAGCTGAGAACGTGGAGGACCTAGAACTACAAGCGTCAAGATGAGCACAACTGCTGGCCATGATGGGAAAAACATGTCAGCAAGTGGAAAATGCAACACTGTGGCCTGCTGGAGTGTGAAGGAGGGATCTGAATGTGAGAAAGAGAAAGAGAGTAGGTGGTGGTGGGGTAGTGCGCACGTGTGCAAGGAAAGATAGGGCTCACCTCTTTAATCAGCCATTTCCGAGTACAGGAAGCACCTGCAATCCATCTCTCATTCTTGACTTGAGTTGAGGAATAAAAACAGGCTGCAGACAGATAGCTTTGATTCAGAGGACTTTTAATTCATTGATTTATTGACTGATCACAACAGGCTGCTTTGACTTTGCCTCTGAATACAGCTTGTGGACACATTGCTATTGCCACTGAATAAGTGTTTTAGATTAAGTCAAAAGAAAGTAAAGTGACTTCGATGAGTTCAAGGTAAAAGGCCTTCAGATGTCTTTATCCCATAGGTTGCAAATAGAGAGGAATATGGTACGCGTTTTTCTAGAGATTATTCAGGTGTGTATAGTAGAGGTATTGATATTAGTGAGAACTGTTGTGTATATGCCTCCTTACCTCTAAATTTCAATTCAAAAATCAAGTGATTATTATAGATTAGTCAACTTGAGCTTGAAACAGAGACAGGAAAATTTAAGGAGTCAGGTAAGTTCCCTAATCAAAAGGGCAAAGATCCTGCTCAGATCATGAATAAAAAGTACACAAGGTCAGGAAACACTTGATGTGTGTGTTTAGGATAGATTTTTAAAATTTGAATTGATGTTTTGATTTTGATGGGGTGTAATGGTTCAGTTCAATACAACATACTGGTGTCACGGTTCCGTGCGGTTTCAATACATAAAAAATAAAGAAAAACATGAAAAATCTCCTGATTTTGTTATTTAGTAAAAACTTAACAAATTGAAAGTACAGTCTCAGTCTTTTTCCTTTTGATTTCATCAATGATGGAGGTATATATTCAGGGGTTAGTACTTCAGCAATCTAAAAAAAAAACTTAAAACCAAAACAGTCCTTTAAGGAAATTAAGTTTAATGTTTAGTCATAAAGAATTTTTTTTTCATCAAACCTGGTATGTGTTACTCAATTTCAGCTTTTAGCACCACAATAGCAAGGGTCACTGCTTTGCACACTGCAGTTCTGTCAGCATCATCATCACTTTATGAAACACAATCATATGAGAATATTATACTAGAAGCACTCATGGATGACGGCTGCTTACTGCGTGAATTCTACCACAAGACAAAATAGATCTGTCATATTAACAGACAGCTGCCGTGCAAGACTAAATACTTGGTTGAACACAAAGAAGAAAGAATAAATTAAATTGCTGTTCACAGTGAACTCTCTCTCTCTCTCTCTCTTCCAAATGATCCCGTGACACCTCTGTTTTAAAGACTGTGTTTCTTAAATCTAAAAGTTTCAGGCCAAATCGTTTTGTATGCACATGGACTAAACTGAATGTCTTATATCATTAGCATTTTTTAAAATAGTAAAATAAAGTTAAAAAAAATTAACAATAGTAATAACAGCCATTTTAACTACAGAAATCATATGAGAGAGTGATGTAGATTACTTTGGACAACCTATAGCATACTTCTTATACTCCTGGGGGTCCCTGCACTCCAGTGTGCTCTAGGCTGTATATGTGTGGAGATCTAATCCGTCCTTGTCTGAAACTATAAAAGAAGAGCCAGTGTGTCTGCCTAAAACCTCATAAAATACACAGAGGATTAACAAATGCAACATCCATCACAGATAAGCTCGGGACAGTGATGTGTTCTGAAACAGTTACCCCAACCTCCTACCCTTTCGATACAGTGTTCTATTTACCCTCTGTCTGAAGGATAGGTGAAACATCTGCTCAAAATCCCCCTTGACACAAGCATTTACATATTTGCACTTTTAAGAGAAAAACACAATGAAAGGTCTAGCTGACTCAAAGTATTCCAGTCACAAGAACCTTTGACAAGAACCAGCATCCATAATCCCAAACTTAAAGTCTATGCTGATCAAAAAGGATTGATAAAAGCCTACTATGGCACATTCTGCAAAAGTGGAAGGCTGTGATTTAATTTGACTGCAAATCCAACCGAACATTACAGCTGCTGATTCCACATCCCATCAACCTTTGCCTGGTCCCACAACTCATAAATGCTGAAGCTAATGCTCTTTGAAGCCTCACCAACACAAGCACTGGAGATCAACAGGCACGTAACTAACCATGTAGACTCCTGTGGAGTTTGGAGTCGCAGGATCACATCGGTTGGCTCTCGGTGCACCACAGCGTGTGTTTTTATCATTGAGGCCATTAAAATCCCATCATCCACCATAATAACACGTCTGTTTTCTTAGACATGGGTGACCCATCTATCTTCTAAATTTACCATGGATGCTGAATTTAGGAACATTTAGACGAGCTGCAACCAGTTCCTTCTTAAGTTCCAGAGGAAAAACGTCTCATCCAAAACCAAACCAGGAGAGCAGGAGAAGAATTTTTAATGGCTCTCAGATGAAGACTGGAATCTAAAGTGGGGTAGCAAGCTTTTTAACTTACAGAAAAGTGAGTCCTTTCATCAATAATGACTGGATTAACCACTTGCTTTATAACTGGTTCCATTGCAAGGGTTAATGAATGCCCAAAGAAGGAGGAATTTGAAAACCTTCCCCAGCTGCAGACCTACAGGTCAGAGGTCAAGCAACATGTGACTGGATGCTCAGTGGGTGTTCTGATTTGTATAGAGATATTCAATAAATTATAACAATACTTTATGTTTATTTTATATATAACCCCTTGATTAGAACTTGAACAGTTTTTTCACAGAATATTATCAGTTAGCCTATAAACACCACATGCTTGAAAGATAAAGCGTTCAATCTGAACAGCGTTTGGTAATCTAAAGCTTTAAAAAACTAAATAATATTTAAAAACCTCATATACCAACGAAACCAGAGGAAACAACTGCAGATTTTATGCCATTTTAACAGTGATTTTAAAAACGTCACGGATAAAGTTTGGTGTAACTTTATCATGAGCACATAAAGACCACAAGTGACACCTCACCTTGAATATATAATTTAGCATGTAGCTAAGCAACATGTGGCTACCTTCAAATGTCTTATTATATCCACACAGAGAAGCCCATGAGCTCTTGTTAAAGTCCTTCAGCAAACAGACTCTCTCTTTCCCCTCGGCCCTCTGGAGGGTTAATAGGTAATCCTCCACTAAATGAGATTCAGAGGCTGTATGGCCTTATTCTGTGCACTCCAGAGGGAGAGACCGTAGAGGCCTCATGTAAAGAGAAGCCGGGGGAGGGTCTCAGTCAAAAAAATGATGAAGAGAAATCTTAGCCAAGTTAGCACTCGCCTCTGTTTATTCCCTAGTTTTGGTAGATTGATCAAAACCAGAAAGTTCCCTTTTGTAGCTGCGTTCACCCTGCTCTCTTTAGTGTTTGAGCTGCAGAGGGATCTGGGAGTGCTTTAAAGGGCCCCATGCTGTTTTATAGGGACTGCTTTGCTGGTTATTGGGGTCAGTGAAGGCGGTTATTTTATACTTAAGTGAGTTCTCACCTTTTTTTTTATCTAGATACCCAGCCTCTCACTTATACGGAACTCTTCAAGTTTCAGTGGTGGACTAGTTCTTAAGGAGATACTTTGTGTTTTAAGTCAATCTCACAATTGTAATTATGTTTTTACAGAGTTTGATTGCATGAGTGTCCTTCTCATTCAGAAAAGGCCTTCCTCAAAGCTTCCAGGATCTTGATTGTGGGGGGTTCTGTGTAACAATATTTTCCATTGGAGTAAATGCTGAGTGAATGTATATCTACATTGCACTGGTGGAATTGGAATACACTTATTTTTGACTACAGTTATTATGCACTATATTTAGAAAAGCATTGAATCACCAATTTGGAACTAATATCTCCAATCAACAAAAGAGCAAAAGTAGTAGGCCACATAAAGAGTGTAAAGCTTACCAATAAATTAATCATTAATCATCCCGCTCATGGACCACCAAAGTGGACATTGTGTGTCCAACAGCCTGTGCGGCCACCTTCGTAGATCTCAAACCGCAGTCCGCAGACTGTGTCCAAGTCTTTGGGCAACACCAGCCTCGCGGATGTCGCACTGGACCTTGGCATGAAAAACCTGTAAACTGTCCATTGCAAGCAAGCCAGTAGCAGCTTGACCTGCTGCTGAGTAGGGCATCGCCACCCGGGCAGATGAGACCCTCCCAGGTTTGGACGGGATACTGGACGAGTCCTCCAAGTGGCATCTCTGTTATGGCATAAATGCACCAACACAGCCTGCTTCACTTGGGCCATCACAGAGTAACCCCTAGCTTCTCCACCATTGAGGGTGGTGATGGGGAGCTCAACCACCTTGCTGAAAGGTGTGCCTACTAGAATATTTTAAATCTAGAATATTGATAAGACTACTCTTATCTTGCTGTTACGAATCAGTTATCTAGCAATGGAGGCACCATATGCATCTACAGTCCGATGGCCTTAGTGGCCTATGAAAGAATCTGCTATTCCAAACAGGGTGTATGGTTGTACTCCGCCTCGAGGAACAAAAGCCGATACCTGAGCATGCACCAGGGCAGAGAGTTGTGATGCCCTCACAAGTGCCACGTTGGCATTCGCAATGTGACCGTCCTTCGACGAGATAGATCCAATGCATCCAGGCAAGGAGCAAACTCTACCGTGCTCTTCACCATCTTTAAAAAGATGCTTACTCTTAAAAAGGGAGTTTGCGGAACTGACAAGGCACACAGTCAACAGGAATTCTTGGATGGGGTGGTCGGCGGGACAGAAATGAGGAATCTCTGACTCTGCATTGGGATGCCGTAAGCCTTTAGCAGTGAATGCCTTCGATTGTCTTCGTCATGGTAGTTGGAGTTGTACAGCAACACTGAAAGCAAACAGGAAGAGTATATGGAAGGCACCTACATTTTATATAAGTTTGCATGCTAATTTCACTTTACACTTTTCATTCGCCCGTTGTAAGTGGTTGGCCACTCAGAGAGCAGTTCCCATTGTCGATCACTCAACATATGTGAAGGACTGAAAGGGAACCTGACTTACTTGATTCAAACTGATAGAATCAGGTAAACTTAGATCAATGAGCATGACCTAAGCATTCTCAGTGCCTAACCTCACAAATGTGCATCTGGAACACACTCCCAAACCTTGTAGAAACCCTTCCTATACTGAAAATGGTGGGTACATACAGTATACAGGGATACACAAATGATAACCTGTGTGCTTTCCACTTCTCTTGGTCTACTTCAGCCTTTTTCGAATGCTTTTATCATACCATAAAAATGCTGTAATGAAACAGTTATTGTAATCTGATAACAGTGACTCTCTTTGTAAATCCCTCTGGCATGGCGAACATTTACCGGTGAAGCAGCCACCAAAGCCTATAATCTCCAGCTCATTATACCTGATTCTCCTCACACAAACTAATGTGATGACAGTTAGGATTCCAATTATACAGGTATGAAAGAGAGAGAGACTTGGTTTTTGTTTGCTTGTATATCTGTGAAAGCAACACCAGCTTAGTCAGTCGTGGGTGTACACTATCATGCAAACTTAGAAAAGGTCAACTCATTTAGCTCAAGGCAATACCGGGAGCATTTGAACTCTACAGTACACATTTAACAACTTTTAATAACAACATGAAAACTGACATTTAAATTGTTGTGGTTTCTCAGAGATTGTTAACCATTATATGATGAGAAGCGATAATCAGTATGTTTGCTTGTAAAAGCCAACATATTGTTATTTGTCTTTCGATTCATTAAAAAAAATTTGATATTCTACCTGCAAACTTTGCCAAGATGTCCGAACTAGTCTGACTCGGGTTCTTTTAAGATACCACTAAAGGGATTCTGAGAAATGTCTTAAAATGGCATTAAAAATATGCCATGAAATTGATATAAATGACATAACTGAAAGCTGTTTTTTACCCTAGCGACCAAATTTTCTGAACTCTATCTCTGCTTTGGTACATGACAAAATCTTGGGGGTTGGTTTATAGAACCTATAGTGACTATAGGGAATATTATACTATGACCCCTCCATAGCAACCAGGCTGTTTACCTTTGCAACCATTTTGGCATATCACTATCTCAGCTAAGAAAAATCATGTAGAGACAGAGCTGGTTTATATTACTCATGTTTACATGGAGGACTTTGAATGATATCACTGACTCCATAGCAACCAAAAGTTCTAACTTGGTTAACATTCCATTTTGTTGATTAAAAAAAACCTTTTAAATGGAACTTGTTTAGTTTTGTGCGTTCTCTCCTTCAACAGCTTCTCAAGAAACTGAGAAGAAAAAGTACCTTTTGGAATTGCCTTGTTTTCTCAAGACATTTGTCATGAAATATAAATCTGATCTTGCCCTGCGATGGACTGGCGACCTGTCCAAGTGTTTATCACCGCCTCTCGCCCAATGTGTGCTGGAGATAGGCACCGGTAGACCCCCATGACCCCGAAAGAGAATCAGTGGTTTTGAAATTGAATGAATGAATAAATCTGATCTTTATTTAATGAGGTGAAGATGAATTCCCAAGTATATAAGACTAGGCAGGTACTGAATCAGGACAATGGCTCAAAACCCTGCAGCAAGCCCACAATTGAATGGTTTTCTAAACACCTTTTGATGTGGCTCCGTAAATCCCAAACCTCAACCCAATGGAGATGCCATGGATTGACTAGAATAGGGCCACACACAAGACGTCAGATACAAAAAATAACCAGGATAGTTGGGCCAAGGAAACAGAGAAAGAAGAATGTCCTCATCCTCTTTTAAGGTTCTCGGTTAATGTGCTTGCTCTCAGTCTGTCCAACGTTTGGCTCTAGGTCCAAGCTCGGTCGTTCTTTCTCACAGTTTCATTTGTTTTCTTCACCTGAGGAGTGGAAATTAGCTTCCTCTCCAGTCTTTTACAGGCTGAAGCTCTATCTGTGAAAACAAACTTGACAGATTTGAGAGAAATCACACGTTAGTGTTTATGATAGAGCTCTAGTTTCCCACAAACCTCCCCCACAGTGTGATAAGACAAACAGGAATATGACAATTAACTTCAGATTTTATTTGTTGAAATAAAAGCTTGTTAGTGTTTTACAGTGTGTTCTGTAACATCATCCTTTTTCTTTGCCAAAGGATTTTAATTATTTACCAAAACCTAAATGCAAATGGGATTTTGATTATGTACAGTTTATTAGAAAATACAATAAGGCCTTTTGGTTTGAAAAAAATACACGGTAAAATCTTGCCAACTCACGGAATAAACAACACTAACAGCTGCGAAGGTTTATTCATAGTAAATCCAACTTCCATTGTATATAAGGCCATTCATCACCAACCTTCACATCAAATCTAAAAAAAAGATAAATTAACCCCCCATTTACCCCAGCCATCTGATGTCCTTGAACAAATAGAAGAAAACCCACTTTGAAAGGAGGTAATAAAACAAATATGAGTGTGTGCGAGTGTGTGGGTGCGCATGTCTTTATAAGACACATGTGCATCTGAGGAGTGAAAGGTGCTAAAAGCCTGCAGGGTACACAATCAATATCACATTTTCCATTGCCACCTTCTAGGCTATTGTAAATGACTTGTGTCAGAAGTAATAACAGGTTGAATTGGGAACCTTAGGTTTGCAATTTCATTCATGAGGCTTGAGGCCACACCCCTTAACCATCTCAGGCACAGCGCACTTAATAAAACCACACAGGCTTCTCGCTCATAAAGGGCGTCCTATAAAAACCTAAATGGTGAGGGAAATAGTAGGTACTTGCAGTCCAGCATTATGTTTTGGTGTGTGTGATTTGGCCGGATGCCCACTAAGCATGTTATTAGTGTGGTGTTGAAGATGAATGCTCTGTCTGGCTGATGTTGTTGTCTGAAGCACTCGGGGCACTGGTGAGAGTTATGACATGCAGTTGATGTGCATTAAAGCTCGCAGACTGCTGTTCCCCAACACTAGCTCAATGGCACTAGAGAGACAGCTATTAAAAAGCATGCAACATGTTTATATCACATATGTAATGGATGGACAGTAGAATGACGTAAATGGTATAAAATGGGTAGGGACACCTTTTTCCAATTTATTATTAGTGGCTTTTTTGCTTTATAAAATCTTTGGTCATTGTTGCATTAATAACATTTGTTCTGTTTACAGTATACACACCAACATTTGCAGAGCTGAGATGTGGTTGTTAATCAATTTTGAATAGATTGGAACACATTCAAAGTAAAGGGATGCTTTGCACCTTGTGTTATTTTATAGACTCAAAAGGGTTGAATTAATTAATTGCACGATGTATTAACACTTGCCTCATCATTCTCATCGCAGTTATCTACATAAACTTCTAAAAAGAACTCATACATTGTTACATTTCAAATATATGGAGCTATATAACCTTATTTGGAGTTAAATCAACACCCAGCTTTTTGCTGTGTAGGGGTAAAATAAGTAGTTGATAGCATTGTTTTGGTTTCATTATCCATAAGGAGTTTGGATCAATAAATGCAGTGGTGTTGGGTTACTTGATATCAATCACCTTGAAACTATAAAACAGTAAAATGCAAGTTAATAGGTAATATCAAGATTGTGACTGTCTTATTGTGAAGAATACACACTACCAATAAAAAAATTGTTCCCATTTAATGTATCGATTTCGATTATATGGTATGGTTAGGGACCTGAACAGGTTAGGTATTATAAGCACACGAGGAGTTTGGTTCCAAATCAGCATAATAAAATAAGTTTCATTTTTCATTTCCGCCCCAGAAAAAACATAATAGTTGCTGTGTAATGCATTTCTGGTTTGTCCATTTTGGACAAACCACGATAAACGCCAGTATAGCTTTTTCACAAACTGCCTTAACTCCATTGAACAAAACAGAGTGCAAACAATAGGTGCTGAAGATGTGGAAAAATGGAGGCTCCAGCAAAAGTTTTGAATTGTTTTATAATTGTTTAACGAAGATGAATCAGGCCATTTTTCAGCTCAAAGATGTCCAGTGGAGACATCCCAAAGTCCCTGGCAGGCCAAAGAAGTGCCAACACATTTGACCAGGCAGCAGATAACTCTGCGGTTCAAAGCAGTCTTCATGTGGGTTCTGACACTGTTTAACTGATCTACTCTGGAACTGACTCCTTGATTCAATATCGATGAAGTTTGTTAATGTATTTTTAATGGTTTAATTTAAAAAATGATAAATAATAATTGTGAAAAATGACCATTTATATAAAAAATACTTATTTTATATCTTAAATATTAAAATCTGGATTTTGTTTATGTATGTATGATTTTAAGGTGCTTTATAAAAGTTTTTTTTTTCCTCAAACAACTTTGTGCTAAAGAAAACACATGAATCAAAATGGAGTTATGGCGTTTTGAAAAAAAAAAAAAAAAAACTTCACATATTGACTGATATACTAAACAAGACTGTGATACACTATTTTTTTTTTCAACAGTGCAATGACCCCAAACATAGCTTCAGGGTGTGTGAGGTCTATTGGACGCATTAAGGAGAGTGATGGAGGGCAACCTGTTCTCCAGAGTAACACAAATTGGGACGATTTTGGGCTAAGCTTGTAAAAGTGAAGGTAAAACATATCAGGAACTCCTTCAAGACCATTGGAAAACCAGCTGAGGGTTCACAAAGCTCCTTGAGATACTTCCAATGAAACGTATCCAAAGCAGTTTTAAAAGAAAGGGTTGAGGAATCTAAATTCTGATTTTTGTTAAAAGAGAAGTCCTCTTGGATTATATATTTCAGGGTGTGTGCTCACATAGCCCCGCTGCTTGTGTCTTTTGTGTCATCCAGAAAATTCTAATGATTAGCCTTAACACAAGGCATGAATGCTTTTCATATTAAAGGTATAGTTTGTGGTTAAAACTAGGAAAATAATGCTATGAAGAAAAACTGTTAAAGGTGCAAAATGATAAACAAAGGAATTATGTCTACCAACACGTTCAGCAGAAATGACTATCATTATGATCAGAGAGGTTACCACAGCAGCAAACGAGAGAGAAATTGAGAGTGAACATGAGAGTGCACAGTGATTCTTCAGAGGGGAAACGGAAACAATTACAGTCAGCCTCATCAGGGAATGTTCGCAATAGGAGACAGCTTCTAAGGTTCTTGAAATGGACTATTTAAGGAAGCAACATCTTCAACGTCGTAGGAAGCAACATCTTGTGTGTCACAGTTCTTGAGCACACACAGGGAGACGAGGAGATATACTCATTGCAACAAAAAGGTCATCAAAGAGAAACAGAGGACATGCTAATGAGCATATTTCAAATATTACAATCAAAACAGTGATGCGAAAATGAAGACTGCAACAGAATTTGGCCACAGCTTAATGCCATGTGGATGCATTTTGTATGTTTGTGCCCACTAAGCAACATGTAAAACTAGGCAAATATCTATTTAGAGATGGAGAAGGTGAACCTTTACAGGCGGAAACCTGCTCTGGGCTGAGCTATTGTCTGTTTTTCCTCAGTGCAAAACTTCCTGTTTAAATCCAATCTAAACTAAATCTAATTAGTTGTTAGAGAATACTGACCATAGCTAACACCATCTCTATGCATAGGATTCAATTTTGCTTTCAGGATCAGAATAAATACAATTTAAAAAGAATCAATGACATCAACTAACGAATAGCCTTTAAAAAAATGGATTAGAGTTGCGTTTATAACAAAACCAACAGTATTTTCTATCAACGAGACACCCATAATGACTTCAGGAGCTCCAGCTTGAAATACTGCTGTCCATCATTTGTTGGCTACAACACTCTGATGCAAGAGATGAAGAAAACCAGACAAATCGATGAAAGCCAAAGAGGCCGATGGGCCAAATCCATCTTGGTTTAGTTTGTGTGCTGCAAACCTTTGGATGATGACATTACTGAATAAAAATATTCTCTGCCCAAGGTTTTTCCTGCTCTCTTGCAACATGATGCTACATGGAAGATTTCAAGTTCAGTTTCAAATACATTTCAACCAATTACACATAGTGTCTGTGTGTATGTCTGTCATTTGAGTTTGCGTATTTAACAAGTGAAATAGTCAAGATCTGATCATCAGGATGATACAAAGAGTTTAATTAAAATTTAATGGAAAATTTCGATTACAAAAATGGGCATAACATTTCACACTTTACATCTCTAACAATTCCAAAACATCTATTGTGTTTTAAAACGGCCAAAATATGGAAAATTCACAAAGAAAACCAATCCAACTTCCTCCTGTAGTCAGACTCATCCCATTTAGAGATGAGTCCAATGAGGGTGATGTCACCAGTAAACATCACACTGGTGATGGAGGTGCAGCAGTTGGTGTAGAGGGAGTAAAGCAGAGTGGAAAGTACACAGCCTTGAGGTATACTGGTGCTGTTGGTATGGGAGTCCAAGGCATTCTTTCCCAGCTTCACAAGCTGACTTCTGTCTTTGAGGAAACAGCTTGTCCTGGAAGAGAGCTGGGTGAATTTTGTTGAAGACCACAAAAAGTGAAGCGCCAGGTTGATGGCATCCTCTACAGATTAGTTGGCTCTTCTCTCAAGCAGGTAGGATAGTAATATGTAAACATCGGGAGGTCTCCAAATCCGGAAGTGAACTGGAGTCGAAGTCTAGACCACGTAAGTTGAGGTGAATTTTCCAAATGAGATCATCAAAGGAGAAGACAGGAGTTGGTGAAAAAGGTGAGCATTTGGAGACAGAACTGCAGGACACCCATGAAGGAGTCTGTGGTAGACCAGATGGTGAACTGAAGTGAGTTGAGTGCTTATGAAGCTACGTCGAGTAAAGTTCCTGTGCCATGTGATTGTGGTGTCATTTTTTTTTTTTTTTTTTTTTGCTGTATCTTAGAGTTTTAAACGTTTAGGCGCGATTCAATACATACTTTACAAGATTCTCTAAGATGTCAAAGTTTCTCATGTTGGGGTGATTAGTCTGCTTTTTGTGGTGCTGCATTAGGTGGTGTCCTGGGCGTTTTTGGCACGTTATTCAGGCTCAAATCCCTAAATGGCCATCCCACTTCAGCCTCTCTCTCTTGCCCCCACCTCACACCCTGGGGTGTCGATAAGCCAAGCTTGTGTTGCTTCCCACACAGTCCCCTGTCAATACTGCAAAGCTGTTCAAAGGCTTAACAAAAGACAGGCTGGGGAGACACAGAGCCGTAATCAAGGCCTCGGGATGCGAAGCAGCTCAGACAGATTCGTCTTCTCATTTGGTTTAGATTTTGAGCCTCTCTTGCTTTTGGCTTAAAGTAATGGCTGCTGGATAATGCCTCATAGAATAAATGACATAAAAATGAATTCTGAGAGGCAATATTCTCATCATGAGGATAAAGAGACAGAAGCACAGGATACAGAATTATACACTGCCTTTCAGATACTGATGCAAATTACCTTTTGATTGCCATTTCCTATACTTAGCCTTCATAGTGAACAGACGGAATGAATAAAGATGTGTAAAGAATAACGACATTTTGATCTGTAAGGTGCATCTTTTTTGTTAAAGCAATCTATTGGTTAAAAAGCCTTTCCTGTAGCTAAATTAGTGGAACACGGTGCTTATATATATAAATTTTGCTATAAATGTAAATGGAAAGCAGAGATTTGAACTATGAACTGGGTTGCTGAGAGAATCCTTTGGTTAAAACAAGACCATTATTTGGTAAAAACTAAGATTCTGTGTGGGTGGACTAGAAGGTGAGCTGATGGATTGATGATTGGATGATTTAAATGTCAGTCTTTCTCAATAATCTTTTGATCGAGGGCTTAAAAGCCCAATACATTTAAACAAAACATTTGTAAAATGTGACAGTAATTTCTGGCATGGTTTCACACTGACGGAGTAGAAAAATGAACAATTCCAAACTGTTTTCCTCATGTTCATTTAATTATTGATCAAGAACTTTAATGAGAACTTTAATAGGCTACAGATTTTCCTCTACATTCACCAATGTTTGATTTCTTAAATTCAAGTATTGCATTTCGAAACTTATACTTGGAATTTGAAACACTGAAACCTGGTCCAGTGTTAAGCCCCCTAACCCCCCCCCCCCCAACATTCTCAACTCATATTGTGTATATTAGATACTGCTACATAAAGCCTTGAACACTACATGAAGCTCTAATATTAGCAACAGTTTTTGTGATTGTCCAAATATTTCCAGTAATAGAGGGTGGCATAGTGAGGGTAAGAAGCTCACTGGTTCAAGGCCAGTCTATTGCTGAGTCCAGCAGTTTGCATGTTCTCACTGTGCATGGGTGGGTTTCCTTCGGTGTCCCTCACAAGACCAAAAACATGCGTCAGGTCAGTTGAATTCTCCAAATTCCCCTTGGGAGTGAACATGTGTGTTGCACTGTAATGGACTGGGGACCTGTCCAGGGTGTACCCCCGGCTTTCACCTGATGTTTGCAGGCACCAGCAGAGCCCCGTGGCCCTGAAAAGAAAGAAGTGGGTAAAGAAAATGATTGAATAAATCACTGAATACTACTCCAGATAAATCTGTACTCAGGTATATTCAAAATTAAGGATATACTGTCTACCCAACAGAACACATGCAAGGGCAAATTATCTGATTATTTCTAGCATCACATAATGGTTCCTCCACAACTGAAGTGCCACATTCATTTTTATTTTCTTCTCCCAAACAATGATATATGTTTATTAGTTGCAAGTAAATTAGAATCATGTGGAGATTATATTTGAAACGAGACCCAGTAACAACCAGCACGATTATATATTTCAGATGTAAATAAAAAAAAAATAATAATCAAAATCCTTTGGAAACTGTTACTAAAATGTTTGCACTACAAAAGGGCTGCAACATGCTTGATAATTTAGTTTGAAAATCATACTCATATCACCTTCATACAAGCAAAATGAAGGAGCTTTTTCTGTGCTATATGTTGTGATGTGGCAAGTGGCTCAGTAAGAAAAATAGATACAACTCACTTATGTCTCCAAAATCAAACTCAGCACCATCTGGACTCTCTAAAAGAGATTTAACATAGAGCCACACACATATATCCTTGAAAATTAGTCTCCAAACAAGGTCAACAAGACCCAAGACCTTCACCAGGAACTAAGCAATCCTCTGGAGGACGCACAGCAGATGTGGCATAAAGACGTCTTACAGGTTTAACCATCTTTGAAATGAATAACAGAAAGAGTATGTTTGAAACATCAGAGCAATACAAGGATGCATATATGGATGATGTCAAGCTGTATTGTGGGAATAAGAGGGATCTTGTATGTGTGATGTTGGGAAGCTTCCAGGATGTCAGATCATACAGAGAGGCTTGAACAGAAGGAAGAAGATCAAGGCCATCCACACACACTTCCTGCCAGTCATAGATCTTCAACAGCATCTATACTGGGCAAAGGGGGGAAATAAAGAAACATTTTAAAGAAATACAATGGTATAAACATTGGAATACAACTTAAAGTATAACAAATCAGGAAAAATTATGATGTATTTTTCATGACTTTGGTTTAAATTACTGAAAACTCATTGAGCTTCTTCTGAAAACTAAATTACACAAACATATCATATCTCTAACACTTAAGCATTTATTAATATTTCTGTCACTGTGACTGGAAGGAGGGAGAGGAATATTGGATTAGATTCTATTCTTCTTTTATTCACACTTATATAATCGCACATACAAAACAATAACGGTCCTTTAAAGAAACAACACTCAGTTTTCTCAAGCTTGTAGAACCAGGAAGTCATCAACGGGGTGCAGCAGTAGAAATACAGCAAACCCACAGGAGATAGGTAGAGTGGCAGGTAAGTCTCCACCAAGTAGAGACACAGCACAGAAAGCACAGGGGATCCAAGATGGCGGGAACCCATCATGGAGAGACAGGGGTAATGAATCATAGATCTGACAACCAAAGAGGGACATATGTATTATTTTTTTCCTAATGTTCTACAAATGTATTCACCATGCATTAATCATGCAGAAATAAATAGTAGCAGTTCTACATCAATTTCTTTCTACAGTAATAAAATTGCTTTAGTTGTTCAACAGATCAGCACCCTGTAGGGATTGTTGTCCATCCAGTTTACAACACTGACTTGTTTGTTGAAAGGGACGTGCAAACACAGAGAAGTGTATGCTGAAGGAGACTTCTGAAGGATGTCTTCCTGGAGGTGATAAAACAAGCCCTGACCCTCACTATATGAAAGCACCTCTGATTTGTAGAGGAGAATACGACAGGACGAGCGGGTGGGTGGTCTACAACTAGCCTGTGCCTTGCTTCAGAAGCAGGAAATTTACATGGCTTTAGTGGTCAGTCTCCTGGGCCCGTCATTAATCACGATCCACGCTGCAGGATGGAAAGCCTGAAAGTAAAGGTGTCCACTGCAGGTTGGAGCCTGAGGAAATGGTTTGCTCTGAAAACAGGGCAGAGTTGTTCCTTTTGGTTAGGGTTTGTTTAGAGGAGCTGCTTAGGTTGGCCAGGAAATAATGCTGGCTTTTATGTCATGATAGTCCTTTAGGGAAAATGTGTTAGTAAATGGCACACTATATGAAAATGACATATACAGCACCTGTGCTTGTCTGTAATAAAAAGAGATCTTATTAGATAATTATTTAAATTGCTGTCTACGTATGCACTAGGAAGACAAGATGGTGGTCGATGGATCAAACTGCAGAGATGATTTGGTTTCTACATCATTTTCAGCAGAGCAGTATGTTGAAATTTAAAATGTTTGCAAAAAAGATTCTTCTGGGAAGAATCTAAAGTATACAAGCCACACACAGGAAGCTAGAGCAAACCAGATTTTTTTTGGTATTGTTTATTCACTGTTCAGCAGTTTTAGTTACTTCATTTTTCATGAAACTGAATAATCTTCAAAATGAAACTTGCTGTTGATTTCAATCTCCTGTAATTGGTTGCTATCTGGTAAAGACACCATTGGCTACCAGGCTGCCAATCTCCCAGGCACTCACAGTCTGTCTTATAGTTGAGGAATTCACCTCGCTGACTGAGATTTTACACCTTTTTTTTGTTATATAATGGCACAGACAAGGGCTGCACTGTCCTGAAGAGAAGACTGGAAATTATGAGTTTGGTTTAAATGTTGGGTGGTTTAGCTGTATTTGTAAATATGTTTTGTTATGATAATATGTGGCAACAAAAAAATCTGAATTTATATTATTTAAAATTCAAACATTTTTAAAGTGTAACATGTGCCAGATAAATAGATTGAGACCTTGATCAGATTTAGAAGACAAACATGTTTTTCTACATGTTTTCAAACATGTCATTTGTGCAAACTTTTATTTTCATATTTTTGTCTTTTATTTTTTTTTTTACAAAAAAATGTTGAAAATTTTACTTTACTCTTTGAGTCTATATGTCTGCTCTGCCATCTTTCAGAGCTTAGCTTCAGCACTCTTTCTGGAATTTTCTAGTGTAACTGAAGGTTCTCATTCAGGTGAATTATTGCCTAACTCTATTTAATCTCTATTTGAGCTTTAGGGAAAGATTTTATCATTACAGTTGTCAGTTTGATCCCCATCTAAAAAAATTATCAAGATCTTTTTTTTTCTTAACAGTTTACAATGTCTGCTTTCTCTTTTTCACTCTCAAACTTTGAGCCAGAGCTCTCTTATGGAAATGACTTGAAGGGTAATTGAGATCCACTCTGATTATTCCCATTTGATTGTCTAATGAGCACCTGAATGGGCTGCTTCATGTAACATGAGCTCTGTTTGATAGGCCACTGCAGAGACTCTATATGAGCCTCGACATTCTCATGCAATTAGCTTCCTAGAGTTTGTCTTTTTCATGCAAAGCAACTGTGCAGCCAGCGATTGCCCTCCAGTGACACCACAGATGAGCCCTTGTCTTCCCCTCAAGTGAAGATTTCATGTTGCAATCTAAAGTGCTCCATGCCCACGAACTCGAAATTGACCTGATATTGCATCATTCATGATCATTTGATGCATAATAATCAAGCAGTTCTGTTTAATTTCACCTCTATCTATATAAAAGACTTATTCAGATTTTGAATTATTATTTAAAAAGTAAAGAAACATTTGACTTGTGGAAATCATTTACTATTGTGTATTTACCACCTATTTTTCATATCAGCCTGCAATCCCAGGCCCTTTGTCACTGGGCCCGGTTAGATACCTGCTCCCAAGAATGCTCCTGAGAGCTAGGCTGTCCATGGGTTTGCCTGAACAGTGTTGTTATTTCTAGGGGAGCGAACATATGATGTGGTGTTTCCTCCACTGGATGGAAGCCGTACATTTATTTAATCTTTTTTTAAATTTAATTACATTTATTTACAGCAATACTGATGTCCTAAAAATGTCCAGTTGCTTCATATAGAGTTATCAAAAAACACATGCATTTGACCTCTCTAATCTGGTTATGATCACATGATGCATTTTCCCCGATCAGAGTTAGCTGTACATTTCATCCATATTAATTCTATTAATTGTGTGACCTCAACACGAGGTAGCGCTTACCAGGCGGGCTGGGAAAGCCTGGAAGCGCTCTCAACATAGCTCTCTGCTGATTAAATGATCACAATCTGCTGCAGACATACGAATATGATAAGTTCCTCCGAAATAAAGTTCCAAAGCATATTTAACGGTTATGTTTTTATCTTAAAACCAAAATGGGTACTCAGTCCAGCTACAACTACTTAAATAAACTATTTATAATTTAAAAACTAAAATCAATTATTCAATTGATCAAATGAAATATCCATGAAAGATGCTGAGATACTGCCGCCACCCAAGATTTTCTTTTATGAAGACTAAATTTATATCTTCATCACCAGCCATCCAGCGCTAGGCCCCTATTATGTGGTTTACTATGTAACTAATTCAGCATTAGGGTAAGTCAAGTGATCCATTCTTTTTATACTACCACAAACAATAAAGAAAGCAGGAGCAGGAAGAGGTCACGATCAATGTTTGGTGTGTAAACGCCAGCATCAATCGACATCCCACGAAGAGACAATATCCACCTTTATGAGCACATGCTCTGTCTACCCAATACATGCTTACGGATACAATAGCATTGGCCCATAAACTAGAAGATATGGCTTTGTCATGCATGAACCTAATCGCTGCATTCGATACTTTGGCTTGTGATTAGTGCATTTGAATAAAACAAATCTGCTATTGTTCTGCAAAAAAACTTACATGTATAAAGAGTAAATAAACGTAAATAATAAATGTAAATACTTTCGGTTAAAGTATTCTGGTTAAACTATTATAAGTAAACCATAGTCTGATTAATAGATACAAAGCCAAGTTAGTAAATGTAGCAAGAAATAGAAAATTATTTCAACAGAATGGGATATTCATTACTGACCACAGTTATGGGATATGTGTGCTATTAAGATCAAATCATTCCTTCATTTGTTCTTCCATAATTACTTGAAAGGGATCTAGATAATTTTCCGACATTAAGGCTGGTGACGTTAGAGTAAAAAAAAAAAAAAACGTAAATCGACCATTGAGAAACAAGATCAGATTTTGTGAACATCAGATTTTTTTTTTTTCTAAGAGAAGGTGGTAGTAAAAGTGTAATCCAGCCGCTTTGATGTCAATGTTACCAGAGTTCTTCCCTAACCACTCTGCTTCTCTAAGAAAGATTGCAAAAAAGAGAGAAAAAGCCCTCAGGGGCTCACCCTGGCAAACTGGACGCTTAAGTGCAGAGAAGCATGTGCCCGCAGTCTGGTGTTGGCTTTCAGTGTCATTAACTTCTGCAGGGCACAGCAGGTTTCTGTCGCCACTGACCAGATTGCTTTAAATGCCCAGCAATTACATGCTTGAGTCCAGAGCTTTAAGAATGAGGCAAGTATACTTTATCCACTGTGGGCCATTGTAATGGGATTATTAGGCAGAGAAAGCAAGAAATGATTTTACTGCTCTGCACACCACACACTGCACCTAATGACCTTTACGCTTAATTAACACATTAGATTTTCTAATTAAGATTTGTTGAGAACTGTATTTTACAACCATCTTGTGGAAGAGCCTCCCTTTATTTAACAGTGTGTTTTGCCTCATTGTTTGAACACAATAATTGTCAGCCTTGTGTTTTCTCATTTCTGCAATTCTCTTCATTTGAATTTGAAAGAAACTCCTGAAAAACAACCCTATACCATAATCCCTCTTCCACTAAACACTTACTGGCCTTTTACGATTACTTACACATTAGACTTTCTAAATACGACTTGTTGAGAACTGTATTTTATACAACATTGTTTTCCCTTGTGGTTTGACCACAATAATTTTGTCTTGTGTTTTCTCATTTCTGCATGTTTTCTCAATTTTCTCCTATTATCATCTGTATTTTCAACAGGGATCAAACTTGCACAAAATTGGGAGCGTGGCATTTTTCCACAATCACTTGGTACACTGAAGTTCGAGTTCCTTTCATTGGATGTAAGGGGGAAAAGAAACTCCTGAAAAACAACCCTACACCATAATCCCCATTCATTAAAATACAAGAAAAGGCTCATTATTATGCATGACTTATTTCATTGCAACTGACCATTTGTCTTGAACTTGGAAACATATTACGGGAAGTTCCTTTGCACTGTTATTGAGCTAACCTGTAGGCCACTTCATGCTTGGAGATCTGTAGCGATTGACTCTTCGAGAAGGTTTGTTATCTCGTGTGTTCAGATTTTACCTGTTCAAAAAGTGACATGGCTGCCACCCACAAATGTAAGTTATTTTGATGTTTGGAAAAGCATTAAAAATAACAAAAGCCATAGCTTTGTATTTGTGTCACAGAAATAGGTGAGTAAAGTTAATTTAAATAGTAAAAATGCTTAATTTTACAGTAATGTTGTGTAATTATTAGCCTTATAAAAAAATAGGTTGTCTGTTGCATTTGTTCATCCTTCAGAACTGTTTGGGTAATGAATAGGGTTTTGTAGGGGTGTCCCAAGGAATGTTTTTTTTTTTCAGCTCAAGTGTACCAGGTGTAGTGGTGGGAGTAAGTGAGATTAATAGAAGTCTGCCTATATAAGGTTTGATGAGATTTATATCTTGTAATGTTATGATTGGGTATCTAGATTGGGAGGGCAGATAATTAATTAAAAGATTTGCATCAAGTCCTATCGCTAAGACTGCTTCAGGAAATTATTTGAAATCTAAACACTGACTAATGTATTCAACTCAATCTGCAATCTACAGTTTAATATATTTGTCAGGAATCCAGTTCCCAGCCGAAACCCAGAATTAGTTCTCTGATTAGCAATCACAAGACACACCTGAACCTCACTAAACCAATCACCCACCTCCTAGCACACTTCCTTTCTCTTCATAAGGACTCACCATGCATCGACTCATTGTCAGAACAGTCACTCTGCATACTCCTTACTGCAGACATTGGTTCCCTGGAAGTACCTGGTGATCTCCTTACCTCACTGGATTCTGGCTCTGACTTATCCCCCATGATTATTTCCATTCTGCTCTACTCATGCTCCACGAAGGTATTCTTTCTTGGACTCATCTGGCTCCCATCGATGGCTATCTCCACTGCAGATGCTGCTCCTGGATGTACTTCCTGTCTTTGATGAAAACATGTCTGTTTCCAGCAGCTTTGAGGAAGGTCAGAAGTCTTACCTGTGGGACATTTTAATAAAAGACTACCTTGCGATCTTCTGGCTTCTGGTGTGTCCAAGCTTGGCTGGGCAACAGAGGAAAACTCTGATCTGAGTTAGTAAATGTATGCACATTAGCTGAATTCCTAACTCGTAAATGAATGAAAGAGCTAACAAATGAGCAAACAAGATTAATGTGAGACCTTCAGCTTAAATAAAAATGACTACTATTCGTTTCTCAATGTTTTTTTGAAGCAGTCAAAAAAATCAGTGCAAGGAATCTGATTAAAAAAAACAACCTTTTTTTCCCCTACAATCTTTTAAATCCTTTGCCTGTGCATATGGCTAAGCACTAAAGACAATCTCGGTAGCTTTTACCTTTTAATAATAAGCTGCCTGATACCTGTTTGAAAATCAATGAGAGGCTCTTCCAAATCACTGTTGCTTTTCAGTCTCACAGCACACTGCAAATAGCTACTGCATGAACAGACGGTGAGGGAGCTGAAGATTGTAAACAAACAATGACATGGCACGGCAGACTGGCACACTTCAAGAACATAACTAAAAACAGCAGCAACATGACCTACTTCTGCACTTAAAAAATGCATATGCCTGTTAGGCAAAAGATTAGTGCAGAATGACGAGCTAGTCTTAAACAAAGCACAAAACAAAGTATTGTGCACACATTGAATGGAATCTAGAAAAATATGTGTACACTTGCCACAACAATAAATAATACATCAATAGCCATGGCTAAAAGTCAGTTTAGTTGGATGTTGTCCTGCCCCTTTATCTTATTTGTAACTTATTATATCTTATTTACTCACCAATCTTGATAACATTATAATTACATGATCATGCCATTCAAATAAGCCAATCGGTACCTTCTGTACCTAATACACCTAATACAAAATGATTGTTTAGTTTAATCAAGGCTAATAGCATATGAACCTTAATAGCAAATGAATCATATGGGTGCCTTGAGTGGAAATGTACTATGGTGCACCCCAATATGTGCCCAGCACAAAATTACAATAAATGATCCTTTTTTTCTGGATGGCATAACAAAAAAACTCTAGAGTAAAATATTCTCAAATGTTGAATTCGGACAGTCTAATATACTTACTAAAAATATATGGATAATTTTGAATGCATCCATGAGATAAAATGAAAAATGGAACCACAAAATGTACCAAACGCACTTTTCTGTGTATCCAACATACACTGTGTACCCCCCCCCCCCCCCCACCCTCCAAAAAAAAAAAAAATCCAAGTTCAGGATGGAATAACTAAAAAATGCCACGGTAAAATATTGCTATTATTTGCATTAAGACAGTGAATAATACTTACTAAAATGATGTACAGAGTTTTTGAACCCATCCACCCATCCATAAGAGAAAATGAGAAGTAGAACCTCAAAGTGTAACCAACAGACTTCTTGTGTGTATCCAACACAATGCGTTTTCTTCCCCAAAAAGTTCAGAATTGAATAATTCAAAAATGCTCCGGTCAAATATTCGTATTTGGATTCAGATATAATCCAATAATTAAGCCAATAATTCTCACTAAAATGCTCAAGAGAGTTGTGATCGCATCCATTGTAGAAAAAAGAGAAATCAAATCTCAAAGTACAATAAACAGGTCATCTAAACGTGTCTGAACGTTGTCATGTGCCTCCCTCTGGCAGCTGGTGCTTTACGCGTGTGGGAAGTGGCTCTACTGAACATGAATGCATTAAGAAAAAAACATTGCAATGACTGGCAATCAAATTACATTTTTAGAATACTGCCTCTAGTGGATGCAAGTATTATTTTCTGCAAGATATAGATGATAGAATTTACTGTAACTACTGAATGCTACATGCAGGAATAGGGCACCTGCCGAACAATATAAAGGGGGTTGATAACTAATAACAATAATAAAATTACATTATAAAAGCTTTAAGCCAGGTTCTGGCCAAGTTCAGAAACCGCACGTTTATTTCCTCTGGAACTTCACGTTGCCCTAGATGTGGCTCTCTGATTGGCTGCAGGTAATCACAGACATTATTTCCTGTCAGAGCACATTTCACTCGGGGTGACAGCTCCAGATATTTAGCACGCCAAACATCTCACAACCAGCTCTGACTCTTGCAGAGCATGTCTTTGGTACTTCACACTGTCTGATTGGCACGTGTGTGCACAAGCTACAATCTGCCTGCGATTCCGGGCAGTCGCAGAGACTCAAAATCGGGGCTAAAATCGTGCAGTCAACCAGCAATCCACCTGTAAACTAATTGATTATGCTTTGAAACGTACATATGAAGTAGGGACAGCCCATCTTGAAAAGACCTGCTGCCTAACACTCTAGGACCTATCGAGCAGAGTTATTGTCAGCTCCAACTTGAAATAGACAAGGCCTACAGGGTTACCATGCATGTTTGGAAGTGCAACCCAAGAAGGGGAAAACATGCCCCCCTTGTGTCTTCAAGGTCTTTTTAACAAGCAGTCACCACAAATGACAGACAGCTGCACTATGCATTTCTGCCTTTGTGTTTGCTCCATCTTCAGCAACTTGTCTGCTGTCAGCACAAGCAGACCTTGTGTTATTATTGTATGGTCTATGAGCTTCGCACTGCTCTTGAAACTCTGGGGAAGAAATGAAATCACAGCAGCTGTCCGATTCAGACAAACTCGAGCCTTCAACTGCACATTGAACTCCAGAAGTTCCCACCTTCCCATAATTCGTCTGTTTGTTTTGCCTGAGATCTAGAATCTCAAGCTGAAAGCAAAATGTATTTTTAATGACTATTACATATATCCATAATGGATATAGATCTGGCTGCACTGCATATGAATTGTTTATTGCACAGTGATTAATTATTAAATGTGACGAGTTCTCAAAAAAGGCTTTAAAATGTTATGGTTTGTTGAGAGTAAAGTGAAAGGGGTGTGGGGTTACTGCTGTCAATAATTTGTAATTATTGGAATCTCTGTGAAAAAATCTAAAACGGAATAGAAAAACCAAGCTAAGCAAACTGAAAACTGCTACATGAACCAGTATTATATGCAATCACCAACCAATTACAGGCCTCAGCAATGACCACAACACTTTAGAGTATTACAATTTTGACAGATTGCTTTTTTTCTGAATGTCTCACAATACTAAAATTCAGTTGTAGGATTTGTGAATATTTGTTGGTTTTTACATTTAAGTCCAATGTGAATGTTTGGTTCAGTTGCTATTAAATGTGAAATGTTATGATTTTTTGGAATTAAACTATTTCAAAGAGTTGTATCTGCACAGTGGAATTCATGTATTCTGTTAATAAACTCAAAAAGTAATTTTTTTCAACCTATTTTAATAAACTACGTTTGATTATCAAGTTTTAGGCGAAGTTATCTGGGCTTATTTCATCATTATATATATAGCCCTTTGTTCCCGGACTAAAAACCTGGAAAGCTTTCCTAAAATGCTTTATAAAGTGTCTCCCATCCCAGCGAATTTAGGCAAGACCAGATAATTAATTTAATTTAAGGGGTCACATAACATGGTTTTAACTCACATTAATCATACCTGGATTTTGTTTATTCCATTCTAATTTCACCGACGAACAAATTTTGGGACCAATGACATGGACAGCTTCATGAGTGTGGATAAAGACAATGTGCTAGACAGGTTATAGTTAAAGCAATTTTTATAAACGGGTTTGTATTCCGTGTCGGAAAAAAACTTGCAAGCTGTTTCTTCTTCAAATGTTTTGTTATATACAGACAAATTGTGGCAAGCAGTCGCACACTGATGACCCGAGAGGTTTCGTCTTTTTTCTCTCCCACGATAGATTCTGTGTCTCTGAAACGCTTCAGACGTTACAGTGTGAACATAAAACTGTGGGCAGGAGCAAAAAAAAGAAAAATTGTTCTCGAAAAAAGAAAAGACGAGACATTTCCAGTCTGAAAGGGCCCTTAAATGGCTTCCATTGAGACTGACCGCAACCAGTACAGTGACCACTCTCTAACCTCCACAACTTTCACAAATACACTCACTTCAAATTGGTGGGTTGCCATGTTGTATGAGCTATAAAGTATTTCAGATTATATGATCCTAGGTGTATTTTGTGTCTTATTCAGTTGTTTTTCAGTAAATCCTTTTGAGTACACATTTCAGTACGGGTTTAGATATATACTATAATGCTGCAGTGCAAATGAATGGATTAAACCTGTTTGAAAAATCTTAGTTTTCTGAATTCAGTAGGTTGTGTAATTGCTAACCCGTTTCCTCACTTATTTTTTCTTATTCTGGCATGAAACCGCCAATCTCTTTGGAACTTTATGACTCTCTTAACCAGCTAACAGATGTAAAACCCCAGCTGTTAAGCCATGGGCGCAGAAAAATACACATCTATTTTCTATTTTCTCTTCGTTTTAAGCTCCACTCAATCCCAACACCTGACAGATTGTCAGTTGGGAAGTAAAACTTGGTGTCCTAGGACGCAACAGCACAGCATTCATCAAAATAAACCTCTTCTTGTGACCTAAGCTTCCTGTGAGGATCCTGAGGGGGGTTTGATGTGCTAATTATTTACTGAAGCAGTGGGGACTTCAAATTAGACCCCATGCTGATGCAAACTATGAGGACTAGCCCTAATGGGGTAACATCTGAATTGAAGGAGAAAGCAGGGGTTACTGGGGATTACAATGGCCATTGGTCAGAGTGCATTGGAAAGAGGTTCTATGGAGAGCAGGAGTGGGAGGAGCCAGTCAAGGCTTCTGAACAGTATTAAATTACAGATGTATGTGAATGGAAAAGCAGTTGCTGCTGGCTTGGTCAAAATTGTATACCCTTAAGCTATTGTTCTTTACTGCTTGTGTTGGGCCTGAGGGGAAGGCTGTGAAGTGCGGGGTGGGGGGGGGTTTCAACCGTCATCACTTGTATGAGAATAGAGAACTTGTTCATATTCATTCCTGAGAGGCAAGTCCTGTGCCACTTGTGGGGATGATTTTGTCAGATTTCTGCATTTAAAAGGAAAGAAGGGAGTCTGTGCAATGAGTTACACAACGGAAGCTTTTCGAATGATAAAAACAGGGTGAATGAGAGTTTTGTGCTGAACAGGCAAGAGGACTCCTCTTGTGTGTTTGCAGAGAAAGAGAGAGGGAAGAAAAAAGGAGGAAAATGACATACCTAAATCCATGTATCTGGGCAGGCCTCCAAACAGATTTTTCCAACTAGACAGAAAAAACATACAAGGGAGCAAAGTGGTAAAACTCTAATATTGTTCTTAGTATGATCACAGAAGGTAGATTCTCTTTGGTTTTTGGATAGATTGCTCTCACATCATAGCAACGGCGCCACTTACATAAACGAGGGTGTTGCTCCTAGTTGAAGAAAACAGATATACAATTCTGAATTAGATTAAAACATGAGCGAAATCTTTGGATTCAACACACTGAAATCACATTAGATTCATGATAAAAGTCCAATGCTTTGGGATATGAGTAAACCAAAGTCCAGCACTCTAGTGTAATGTGTTTTAAACTAGCAGTGACCCAAAAGCATATTGTTTCATGAGCTTTTTTTTTTTTTTTTTTAAATCAAGGCAGTGTCAATGGATGCAGCAGATGAGCTTCGCATGGGCCTGCTGCATTATCTTTGAGCCTGGTGGAGCTTAGGACATGTTTACATTCTGAAAGTGTCCCATCCCAAGAGGTGCAGGGCTAGAGTAGTGCTCCCCAGAGTAGGGCCTTTTGGGATATACCACAAATCTCAACAGGGCAGCAAGGGTCAAGGCTCTTTCTATGTTCCTGCAAACTCATTAATGCTGGAAAGTTATTCCGTGCATAAGAACTACATCTCAAAACATGTGGATTATTTAGGGACTGTAAAACACGCGCTACATTTAATTAGCCTGTATACCAAACAGTCAGAATTTCAGAGTTGTTTCTTATTTCTTTTTCGTCGTTTGGAATGTAATTCAAATTAAAATGTAAGAAAATGCACACTTGTCTTTCAGTTTCTTTTTACAGACCCCAAATCAGTGCCATCTAGTGATGAAAGCAAGGGACAGCCCTGGGAAGTACAATACCTGTGATTTTGCCTGTGTTTTTTAAGGTTTTGGCATAAAACAAAGCACAATTCCATAAAAAAGTGATTGGAACAGTGTATAACGTTTAGGTTTTTACAATTTTCACATAGTTTTTACCTCATCTTTGCTATTTGTTTTTTTTCTTCATTCTCAATTTTTAAGGGCAAAATGTAATACTCAGAATTTCATGTTTTTTGTGGAATTTTTCTGTAATGGAATGAAAGAAAAAAAGGTAATTTATCAGAGCAAATTGTAAAGTTGTAAAAAATTATAATAAAGGCCCCAGACTTATAAGGGCTGTGTTTTTATTAATTTTCATGACTTGAGAACACCATTGAGAACACCATTAATCCTGACCACAACAACAGCCAAATGTTTATGTGCCATTAAAATCTGCTGACATTTATCTGTACCCCAGATCCTATATTTTGCAAATACCTGAGTTGCTTGGCCTTGTTCCCAAGTAGGAGATATGGCATTTTGGCTGCAACTCTTCCAGATCCCTTCAGACAGTGGATGGATGTATCTGGATCCCGCTGGTTTTTGCCACTTCTGACCTGAAGGCACTGCTGGCCAGCTTCCATTTCTACAGGGTAATTAGTTTTATGTGTTCTGCATCTGCTGCACTAACTTTCCTTGGCCAACTGCGGTGTCTAAGATCCTCAGAATTGTTCCTTTTGGGTACTTCTTGAAAAGAGCTTGAGCAGAACATCTTGAAAACACTGTCTGCTTTAGAAATCTTTGTCTGGAAGAGAACTAGTTAATGCTGTATGATTAACTTGTGTATTGTTATTGTGTAGAAACTGCTCTGTCTTTCTCAACCTCACATTGGTCGCCAGTTTGGCTAGCCCTCACTCGGTTTTATGCCTTCTACACAGCTGTTTCTGTTTCAGTTCATGACTGGGTTTTAATTTATGGGGTAAAATCATTAACACCAGTTAGGTGGTAATTAGTGGATCATACGTTGGATATTTAATGCTGTTTACAACTAAAATCCTAAATTCTAAATAATCCTAAATAATAGATAGGTAATGCTAAGCATTATTATTATTAATATATTAATACTTAGTCATACTAAATTACCAACTTTGATAAAATAAATATTACATGAGAAGATAATAAATTAAAATTGAACAAAAAATGTTAATGAGTAAAAATCTTTATGTTTTGCGATACTTTTACAATATTTGCATTTATGCGACTTATATTTTAAGAGATTGACTTTTTATGAGTTCTTGTTCGCCTATTCCATATATATATATATATATATATATATATATATATATATATATATATATATATATATATATATATATATATTAACATTCAGTAATATTCAATCAAATTCTGAATACTGGATTACTTGTGGTAACTTATAAATTATTTGGAGCTGTGTGTCAGCTAAAAATGTATTCAATTAATAATATTGAAAAAAAAATGTTATATATAAATGTATAGTAGTATGTGACATTAGTACATAGATATACTACAAGCTAAAACAAAATCTAAATTTTGGTTTTGCATTAATATATATGGTTACAAAATAATCAAGAAGACTATAAAATAGAGTAATTGTGAAATTTGGCCTTATAAAGAAAATCCTGCTTACCCACACAACAATCTGACACTTTGCACAACAAAGAATTGAAATCCTGTGAAGCCCAGTAACCTGAAGAATGACATGAAAAGCAAAGAATGGCCAGCAAGTGACAGGAACACAACAGCTCGTCCTTTTCTTTGCACAAGAAGAATGTCTGCACAACTGCCCGAACGCATTTCCTATTACAGTTCAAAAGCGAATCTTTTTCCTTGTACTTTGAGCTCCTATATGCGGAGTGATCTATCTGATAGCAATAAACATCACTGAGCATTTCTCTCACCAAGAACAGAGGCACATCTGACAAAGAAAAGGATATTGAGAATATACGGCGCTGAGAGAAAACAGTCTTGTTATTCAGGGCCAATTTATTATTTTTGTCTGAGGTAGCTGAAGCTGAATGACATAGATTGCACCCCAAAGCTTCAAATCATCAAAGGAAGACTTCTGAGCGATACATGCTATCTAAACATGCTCTGCAAATCATCTACTTTTTCTTCTCCCGGTGTCTTTATGGAGATGTGGTATGTGGCATTTGCCCATGACATCCAGATTTTATGAATGATTTAGGAGCTCAAGGCTTTGGAAATTGCTGGCTTTTTATCACCAGCTTCCAAGTATAGGATTTGATAGATGTTATCCTACTCAATGTCTCCCAAGCATTTCAAATTTCCATTTATTTAAAGAGGAAATGGAGGGAAATTTTAACGGGTCACTAATTTCATTTCATTGCGTTCCGGTGGCATTAGGCTGGACCAGATATTTCAGAGGAGCACAAAATCAATGTGCACATTCTGTGGGGAATCGCTCCCTGAATCCATTAGTAACTTTGACCAAGAGGTCAGGTAAAGTAATAGCCAGATAAATGTTTTATTACTGATGCCCTGACTGACTTAATGGCCAAACTAAATACATATAGGACATCCATGCATGTCAAACGATTACATCAAGATGATGTAATGCATTTCTCTTCACAAGGCTCTGTGTTGCACACATGTGAGGCTGTTTCTTATTCATTATGCTATCCGTACGCTTGAAAAAAAAAAAACAGCAGCAATCAGGAATCTAGAAAGAAAAGATGTCGTCAAGCATGAATAGGCAGCAATTACAATTGTAACCCCGCCTTCAAAATTTAGAATTCCATGCAAAATAGCAGTGGATCTTTAATTACAGGGTTTATATCTAATGTATACCTAAAAAATGTTTTACATGAAACACAAGAAACATATTAGCATCAGTTCAAGTGTTTTATAGTAACAAGATTATATTTAACCTTTGTTGTCACAAGTTTTTTTTTTATTTAAAAAGAAAATGTATTACTTATTACTTATATGTTGTTTCTAAACAATCATGTTATAGGTTCTGAACCAATAAAATTTGTGTACATATGTAAATGAGCATCTTTCTCATGTTAAAAAGTCAAAACAAAGTGACATTGTATAAAAATAATCATAAAAAACAGGTGAACCTTTCCTTACCATGTACACTGTTCCATTAACTTTTTGTTTCACTGTGCTTTTTTGTACCAAAACTTTGAAAAACACAAGCCATATCACAGGTCTTGTATTTCCAAGGGTTATCACTTCTTGGCACAGAAAATAAAACTGAAAGACGATTATGTATTTTCTCATTATAATTAAAATAAATTATATGTAATAACTCTTGTAATGTTCATTTTAAACTAAAATATCAAAGCTAATAACCTACACATTATATTTGAAATCAAAATATGTGTGCCACGTCATAAGGGTTACGAAGCCCTACCTTCATTAAATATCGCATTGGTATCATTCAAATTAAACTGAATTTTTAAAAAACAGGGTTGATGGAATTTTTAAGATGCTTCACCACATGGTCAAAAAGCAGATGTGAGCACAATAATGCTCCAGTAATCATCTTCCTAAAGGCATATTGATTTGAAATGTCTAATGACAGATTATGTTTAAGATTGCTTGTGTATTCGTGCCTATAAGCCATTTTTGTCTGAGCTGCTTGACTGGTCACCAGTGAAAAAGGGCAGTGTGATCGGGGGTCCGTGTGGGAGGAGGTGGGCTCTTGGGAAGAGCAGCTGTAGAGCATTCATCCTCTTCACTCCAACAGGCCACAGGATCCCACCAATCACAGTCTGCCCCTTTCAAACAGCGCACAATTTGAGTTCTTAAAGGGGCAGGGTCGTGTTTTGATTTGAACCAGGCTTTACCGTTGGTTTTCAGCACAGATTGCACTTTCAAAGCATGATGCTTTTATACAAAGCATTTTGACCCATTTTGTACAAACCCCACACGTTATAGACAAATGATGACGTCAGCATGGCATTTCACAAATGGAGAGGAGATTAGATGGTGGTAAGTATTTGTTTATTAAAAGATGAATCAAAGATAGGTTCACATTTGGAATGTGAGGCTAGACTGCCTTGTTTCACCATATTACCTGGCAAAGAGTCCATCATATTCCAAACCTGGTATCAAAACAGACTTCATGAAAGCCCCACAGCAAAATAAGCCAGATAGGTTTAAGTGCAAGAAGCAAAATACAGAATAACGGTTGTTGTATTTGTGTTTTAATAAAAAAAGATGGCAGTCTTCAATTAAAAATTAAAGTTTCATCACATGAAACGAGGATATGGAATGTACCATTTTCTCTGATTTCCAACAGACAGACCACCGACATTCAACAATTGCCCAATATGGCAGTTTATTAAAAATTGATTTTTTTTTTAAATTGGTTGTTGGACAAAAATTGTCCATTTTTCTGGTATAGTTTCAAGAGAAATATTGGTGTTTTCTCCATAGAAAGCACACTGTGTGACCATATTAATTTACGATCAGTTCCAGCTGATTTCTTTATTCATCAGTGACTTCAGCATCATGACAAAGAATGACTTCGACAGAGCAAAAGTCTGCCCGGCCATCATTTTGCTACAAAAATGCAAAAGGGAAAAAAATGTAGATGGTCTGCATTTACAAGTAAATATATTGCACAAAAAATGAAGGGGGAAACAGTATGTGCCATAAAAAAAAAGAAAAATCCAGTCTCACACCTGCGATTGGGACCCATCCACATATCACGAGTATGATATACATAAACTCCTAACTTTACTATTTTACAGTACATACAATCTTGAAACTAATACCAGCACTGAGGTATACATCGCCTCCCTCCCCAATGCCATAGGTTCTACAAATACTCAACAAATTTGATCTACAGCTGTACAAAACCTAGCTTAAAATCACAAGGCATTTTGATGCAAGTTTTAATTTAAACGTAATCCTTGAACCAGGACCCTCTTGCATGCTAAAAACAAATGATAAAGGGAAGAAGTGCCTGAAACTCACTGAGTGCCCAGTAAGAACATTCCCTTTGTAACTGTACAAAAATATGCCTGAAAATAGTTTGCTTTCTTTTAAAAAGATGAGGTCTGTAATGTATCAAAATGCTTCCTCTTACACCTGCAACTCTAAAAGAGGTTTAGGCTGCTTAAGTTTCAAACCAGTAGGTAAACAGAATCAAACAAACCAAAAACAAATCTGGTATTTAGAAATGACTACACAACATTTGAAAGAAATGTCCTGAACAGTAATAGTTCACAGATTTGCTTCGAGTCAGTCCACAGTCTTTACATTTTCAGCTCCCTGCAGTTAGAAAGAGGGTATAGGATGCATAGAAGTTCTCAGATTTTCCCTTTGTGGTCCGCTTTAGTTGAACAGTAATTGTAGACCTACAGAAAAATCCATAAAACCCTGTCATGCTGCCAGAAAAAAGGGGAAAAAACGTCTGCCGACTTTTTTTCTTTTTTGCTACAGTACCAGCTTCATGAGCATCAAATCCTCAAACCTTCCCTGCTTCTGGCAAGCCAATTTAACATGTAACCCTCCAAACTAGCAATAGTCTGTTTATGGCAAGCTAAGAGGTTAAACGTTTTTTTTTTTTTTTAATACTTCCCTGCTTTGTGTTTTCCCCAAATTGCGTTTCCCCTGGATTTCATAAATGTATAATAAAAAAGTAGTCGAAACAAGTACCTGACACTATAATAACTCACATTTGTGTTGTTGTGACGGAACGCAGTTTAGCGACGTACATGTTAAAACGGCTTGCCATACTCGCATCCTTCCCAAAAACCCCAACGGGTGGACCACCGGAGGAAGGCAGCGGAAGGAATAACGTACAGAACGGAGCATTACACCTCTCCCGTCTGTTATTACAAGGGACCTGTCTTATTTAGTAGGTAAAAACCAAGTCAGAAAAGTTCGCTTCGAGCCAGTCCCCAGCGATCATTTCGCTGAGCTCAGGCGTGCAATAGTCTGGAAACTCAAAGTGGGAGCCCAGGCTGCCCTCGCTAAAAGACTCCAACTCCTTATCCACCAGCGACAGGGACAGATTCCCGGGGTTTTGGCTGCCCAGCTCCGAGTTCTGCGCGGACGAAGCAAAGTTCAAACTGAAGTCAAAAAGCAAGTCGTCCGCGTCTTCGCTCGAGCTGGAGGACGTGGAAACCGACCTAGAGGATGCTGGTGAGACGGATGCGGGGTACATTGTGCTCTGCTTGCTGATGTTCTTGAAGTTATAGTAGAGTCTGCTGTTCCGGACCTCCTCGTACATGCTGGCGCCGTCGGACTCGGTAGACGAGCTCAAAGTTGGACTGGCGGGAACTTTTGCCGCGCTGTAGGTTCGCATTGGCTCCTCTTCCTCCTCCTTCACCCTGATCCGCGAGTCCTCCTCGGAGTCGTCGTCGTCGTCTTCCTCGTCCGTGAATTCACTTTTAATGACAGTCTTTGAAACTTTCACGCTCTTAAACGCGTACTCGTCTCCGTAGCGGTGAGACGACTTGCTCCCCGTCTTGCTCGCTTTCAGTTTGGGACATTTCTTGGAGCTCTTGGAGATTTTGCCGCACTTCTCCGGAGACGGCGCTGAGGGTTTGGAGGAACTGTCCAGCTTTGGTTTCTTCTTGGGTCGGTATTTGTAGTCGGGATAGTCAGCCATGTGTTTGAGCCGGAGTCTCTCGGCTTCCCTGATGAAAGGTATCTTTTCGCAGTCTTTCAGCATTTTCCAGCGCTTCCCCAGCCGCTTGGAGATCTCGGCGTTGTGCATGTCTGGAGACTGCTCCATGATCTTTCTCCGCTCGATCTTGGACCACACCATGAACGCGTTCATCGGTCTCTTTATGTGCCCGGTGGCCGTCTTGCACCAGTCTGGGTTTATCGAGACCATGAATTCGCTTTCGTCGGAGTCGGTGGCTTCTCTAGACATGCCGTCCGTTTCGCCGTTGTCCGTCTGCTGCACCATGGTGCCGTTGCCGTGCGTTGTCGGTCCACAATAATCACCCGTGTTCGCCTGCTCTTTGCGCCTCAGAGGTTCACCCACTCTTTCCAGAGTTACAAGCCGCCTTCTTAACTACTTCTTGGCTTTTCATGTACATGACATCATGGGTAGCGCTCCAATCACATCCTCTGCACTCCGCCCTGTAGACTCAATGCTCCTGTGGGTTTAACCCTTTGCGCTCTCGCGTCTGGTGCCATGCGCGCCGCCAGACAGACCGAAGGCGAGCGCGATTGTCAACACAGAAACAAGCGAAACCAAACAAGCAGCGCGCACCAAATGATTCACGGTACCTCGGGCTATGGTGTGAAACTATGGAGAGCGAGCATAGCCCGTGCTATAAACACATTTGTTTACAAGCCCCCCCCCCCCCCTCTCTTTAACTGAAGGTGGCGCTTGGACACTGTTTCTGTTAAGGTGGTTTCACAAGCCTGATCAGAAACAACACTTCGTTTAATTTGCTGGTTGATGCTTTTTATTCAAGCACATGGCAAAGAATCATTTCCAGCACCACAAATAAAAGCACATTTTTACTATACAGATGTGACCGAGCGTATAATCAACTATAATCCCTGATACCTTAGATGCTGCACAATTACATCACATCACAAAGAGTTCTCTGAAAATCATCCAAAATGAGCAAAAAAAAAAGACTCGGATTCAACTGGAATGTCTTATGATTAACTGTTAAAAGTCTCTGCATGCACCGGTGCGGTTTTTTTTTCTTCTTTTTAGCAAACATTACAAGAGTTACGACACATCATTTGTAAGGTAATTCTAATTAAAATGTGGGAAATCGTCTTTCAGTTAGTTTTACAGACCACAAATTTATTTATTTATTTAAAATAACCCTTTAAAAGTGATAAGTGCATGTGATATGGCTTGTGTTTTTCAAAGTTCTGGCACAAACAAAAGCACAATGAAACAAAAAGTGCTTGGAAAGTGCTTTTCTGAGACATTTTTCACTGGTTTCAGCTTCTTTTTGCTTTTTGGAAGGATTTATATTTTTATTAAGTCTTAACACTTTTGATTTTTGTTATGAAACATAAAAATAGTTCTCAATTTACAAAATGTTATACTCGGAACTTGTATTTTTTGTACAATTTCAGGTTTGTTGTGGAATTATTGTGTAATGTAATTGAAAAAAAAAATATTAGTAAAAAAGCTGGGGTTGTTCTAAAAAAAGTAGCAAAAAACTCTCAAAAAATGCTGTTACAAAAAAAAACGTGTGGATGAATTGTTATCGGATTTGGTAGTGTCATCCTTACTGTTCTGTGAGTGAGAACATTCCACCTGTTTCACATACTGATCAGTTTGCAAGTGTGGCATTTCAAACCCACCCCATGCCTCGGTTCATCTTTGTTTACACAATCCCTGTTCTTGTTTCCTTGTATCTCAGCCTTAGTTTTACTTACTCGAGCCTTTGTGTTTTGATCTCTACCTGTATCTGATTTTACACCTCAGAATTAGCCTTTTGGGTTCTGTTTGCCTGTGTAGTGTTAAATAAAGAGCTTTACATAACAAAAGGACCCTTGATCAAACTTACTAATTATCTTTGCTACATGTTTTAATGTTCATTCGTGATTTTCTCCCAGGTTTTTCAGCCTCAAATAAATACCTTTAACTCAAAACACTCTGCAGACTAAAAGGCCTCGACACCAGTCTGAATTGAGATTTGTAGGAATATTCTAATGGCTTCAACTGTGTCAAGGAAATATTGATGCAATGACGCTCCCTGTCAAAAAAAAATATATATATATATAGTGTGTAAATTATTGGAACTTCTTAAATAAAGGCACTTCTTTGCCACCAAATGTTTTCTTGTGTTTTAATTCTATATGCAAAGGGGAGGCTAAAACATACATAAAGGGGAGTGTATAGAACATGTAGAAAAGGGCACAAGATAAAGACAAAGATTGTTTCATGTTAAACGTATTTTTAATTTTATAAAGCCTACAAAACTAGTATGATGCATATTCTACATCATAACTTGTATGAAAAGCAAAAGATGCTCGTCACAATTGTTGATTTATAATAGTTACATTTGTGTAAATCAATTTTGTTGAGTTTACATAGATTCCACATATAAATATATTAAATGGTATACAAAACGAACGAAATATATAGAATGCTTAAAGACATGTTAGACAGACAGAGAGACAGATAGATGTAATTATCTGAAAAAGAGACTGTGCAGCACAGCTACCCCTTTAACACATGATTCACTCTTGACTGTAGGGTCTTATTTCAGGCAGGGAATGAACTCATTTTCAGTTTTCTCAGCAAAAAGACAAGTGTGAATGGCAGTTTGTAGTGAGCTTCATTCAGCACTAGCAGATACCTTTCCCTGTCCACAGTCGGTGATGTTACTTGAAACTCTCCATCTGCCAAGGCTTCCTGTTTTGTGTCCCCTAGAGGGCAATCACTAGCCCTTCGGAGAGACCTGACATCACCCTCACCCCTGAGCTGATGATGGAAGGAACTGCTCTCAGTGCTGTGGATAAGTGACTCGATTTGCTTTAAAAGCTAAGATAAGTACGTATGGATTCCCTCACTAACTAACCACAAAACCGGCAAGGGTGCCTCTTATTCCTCTAGCTTAGGTAAAATCTATAAAGTCAATATTAAATTGTCAAATTATTTTTTAAAAAGCAACCCTTAAACCATTCCCTTCTGCTATTGGATGAGAGAAAAGTTGAATGAACAAGTATCCATGTCTGCTCTCTTGCTTTGGTTCGCTCTTGGTTACATCATCAATCCTATGATTGGCTCGCAGAAATGCAAAGCGGAGCCGTCTAATGATGTAGCTCTCATTAGCATGGCTCGTTACGGGCTGTGAAAGAGGTGAGAGTGTCAGCCACTGCAGAGGTGTGAGTCATCCTGGAGGAGGGAGGGTCTGTGCAAGGGGAAATCTGACACATCCTCCCTACCCCCTGACTGACTGCTCTCACTGAGACCAAAAGGGATTCGGACGTCCTCACAAGAATTGTAACACCAGTATGCAAATGTACATGGCTAATGTTTAATGCTTACTTGTTCTGACCCTAGAAGCAACAATCACATTTTCATTAAGTCATTATTTAACATGTTTGTTAGGCTGTTGCGCCAACCATTTCCCTGTGGTAGTTTTAGGGTTTACTGTCCTTGTGGGATATTAGGACCAGACAAACACACAAATCCCCGCTGACCCTCTCTGTGATCTCCCTCATGTGCACAGTAAGCAGAAGATGGAATAGTTAAGTCAAGATAAGCATAGGTGGTCTTCAGTCTTGCTATCCCAGATGTGCATAATATTATCCAGTTTGCAATGCACACTTCCAATATAAATACGCCTAGACTTCTCATATTCTGTTCTGTATAGAGGAGTTGTTATTTTGAGTGGGCGAATGAAAACCGACGTTCAAACATCTAAATTGATCATTAAAAATACATTCTGTTGATGTAAGATATTTTAATTTGGTAAATATTTCAATAAATTGAACATAAAGTAATGATTTGTGACACACAAAGAATATGGGCTTTGTAATCCTGATATGAATTAATAGTACAAATGAAGAAACGGTTTATATATGTAATATAAGGTGCACTAATCAAACTTTTAAGTGCGGAAATTGTAATATTAATTCATATCAAATTTCAAATTCAAGACTATCAGTCACATCCAAGCTTTCACAAGCAGCAGAACCATCACGAAATGGCCAGATAACCGCAACAAGATTGACTCGGGGAGTGCTGGGAGCGATCTGTGCATGCTTCATGTCGAATCACCAAACCGTTAGATGCGGTGGTAGTTGATGTCAAGAGGTATTGTATTTGCTTAAATGTTGTTTTATTGAAAGTTACATCACTAATATAGAAAGTTACATTATTGGTCAGATAATGACTCCCTTGGTCGAAGTAGGAACCTTGAAAATGGTGATTGTATGTGTTATAACTGATGAATGTTGTGATTGAGTTGAATTGACTGATTCATAGTATGACTGCACCTTATAAGCCGGTGCACCTTATATATAAAAATAAACTTGTTCCGTGATGTTGTGCCTTAAATGTGTACTGCACATTATGGTCCAAAAATGTGGTAACTTTAAGTTTTGTTCCACATAATATAAAAAAAAAAAAAAAAAAAACGTTCCTGACACACTCTAAATGAATTATCCAGCAGCTTTTATTTCTTCCACAAATCCATTATGCCTTTTGATCACATGACTGTCTTTGCAGTTACCATCAGTATATACACATATTCATTGTTTTCACCTTTTTACTGATAAAAAATACACAGTTTTCAATGAACCTGGTGAAATCGACCAAAAAAAACACAATATGATAATTAAACAAGTTAACTTAACATTGTTAAAGAGACAAGAAATGCTGGCAAAACTCTTATAGAGATCGCCTGCTACTCACCAAAGGGAAATTATTTCTAAACTGTCTGCAAAGCGACTGTTTTGTGCAGTATCAAGTGATTTTATCTTTGGGTAATTCGTAATGTTTAACAGAAATATTGTTTTTACATAGAATATACAGCTGTGGGTCAATATAATTGGTGATGTGCAAATGTGGGACTTGCCATGAGTAAACATTGGTGTTAAGTCCTTGTTACTATGCCCTTTTTGTTACTTATCCACCCCCCAAAGCATATATCCTAATCTCAGCCTTCCCCATTAACAGGTTGTTAACAGTTCCCCCACTGTCAAACAACTCAAAAGGCGTCAGAATCTATTTATAGATATACTACAGAAAAAACAAGAAGATGAAGAAGATGCATTCAATTTGTTCTGGATCAAACAATTCATACTTTGTTGTAATCGTCTGCAAATTAACTCCTCAGAATAAACCCGGTTTGTAAACAGACATGAGAGAGTATGGTGTCTGTATTAGTTCAAAAAGCATTTTGTCATCTTCATTTGTTTTAAGTTCGTATCACTTTGTTTACTCTGCTTTCAGGACGATTTTTATTTCAGTGTTTTTTTTCCTCACTTTCCCAAACAAACTGTACTAATAAAGCGAATTCTAGTATGACTCATATTATGAATGCAAACAGAATCAACAGTGCAGTTTTTTTCTGTTAACATAGTTTTTTTGTGTCCTTTTACAAAAGAATTCATTTAAGAGAAACACCAGCTATGCTTGAACAATACACCACACAATACCTACACCAAAACACATAACACCCGCTGTTTTGCTTTCTCATATACAATACTCTCTCTGTACACCTGATAAAATATTCCATCACTTATCTGAAGTGTTCGAAACAGCTGTTTCTCCACCCAAGCACAGAGACCTATAGATCAATAGAGAAATGGGGTGGAAGTGAGGGTTTGGGTTATCTGATGCTGCTGATGCATGGATGCGTCTCTTCTGGACAGCTTCCCCTATCTGATCACTTAACAATACCCAGGAAAAGAGCTTGTTATGAGGGCCTATAGAGACGCAAATAAACTTCTCACTTCATGAATGCATTCCAGAATATCCCTTTTGCTTTCAATGTTTCTTGAAAGAGGCATTTTTATGCAAATCGCACAGTTATCTGATGGTTATCACCAAGTACTGCATAGTTATAGATGGTATAGTTATTTGCATTTCCTCCAAAGGTGTGACAACAATAGGAACTCACCTGAATGGTGTTTAGTTTTATCTCAGAAGATTTTGATTGATCTATGTTCTGTATTTAGATATAACCTGCAGGGTGTACTTGCCTTCTGCCCAATGTGCACAAGAGACGTGCCCTAGCACCAGTGGAACTCTGCAACCTTGACCGGATAAGCGCATATAGAAAATGAATGTAAGGATGCATGTATTTAGATAGGCTGAACATGAGCAGAATGAAACATCTTTGATTTAAATGCAGGCACATTTCCTATAATTGTTCTAACAGTGACCATCTGCTGGATGAAAATACACTATTTATGTAGCAGCACATTCATTCGAGATGAGAAAATACTCCAACAGTAATGAGCTTCACAGGGGATGTAATTTACTCAGAATACACATATTCATAGCCGGGAGCTTTAATACTTAAAAAATAGTGTTCTCAAAGCTTAATTAGGAAAACTATAACAGAAGAACTTTTTAACGATGACATCTCAGTTGAGACGAACAAATATAGCAATATGAAGCAAACCGATCAGATCCCACATGTATTTTTTGTATCTAAAATAACTTCGAAAGTGCAACTTGGTAAGTTAGAGATGTAATGGTTATATAATGAGTTTCAGGAGGAATAATTTGTGAATGCCACCAGTGTTTCCAATCAAACCATTAAGCTCACAGCACTATTTAAACCAGCCCTACCTCATCCTTGTCGATTTTGTCAGAGATTCTTTTCTCTCCATCTTGTTATTGGGGGGATGTGACACAGATACTATCCACATCCGGACAGCTTGCCTGTCACCTTATGTTTAGATTACAAGGAAAGACCTAGTGGTGAACACGTGAACTGAAAGTCATCACTTAAATGTTTGAAAACCGATGTGTATAAAGCATACTTGACTAATACATGACTTTGCATAGTAGACATGGTCAGTATGAGACTTAACCACGAGGTAAAAAACGCTAGTATTCCCTTCATTGAAAGTGCATTGCATTTGCTAATTAAAATCTAAGTTTGAGTGTTTCTGCAAAAAGTGTGTAGTAAAACCATCAGTTTTGGATTCAGTGAATGGATTAAAAATTTACCACAGCTCATGATGTCTACAAGTACATTTTATTATTTTTTTAACCTGTATATTTATATATGGCTTTGTATATGGCTTTGGCAATACTATATATATATATATATATATATATATATATATATTACACAATAATTCCTCAACATACCTGAAATTTAAAAAAATACAATTCCATTTTGTAACATTTTGTGTTCTGAAAAGATTCAGGCATTTTTTTTATTATTCTGTCAGTGTCAAAATTTGAAAAAAAAAAAAAAAAAAATATTGGTTTCTCAGTTCTCAACTCCTTTAAACCTGTAGCTTAGCAACTAGGAGTTCTAACGCTGCACCTTGAATTCCGATATGTGTAACATTATTGGTTCACTCTCACAAAATCAATGTGCATGTCACTGTACCTCGTCAATTTTAAAGTTGTGATGCTTTATATTTTACACCCGGGGACTTGTCATTAATGTAAACAACTGATGACTGACACTTTTCTGGAAAGTGTTTCATACAACACCATTCAACAACAATCACCATCTGTTGAGTTTTTATCTAATTCAGCCCAGAATAGAGGTTGAAATCCACGGGACCTGTTCAAAGACAGACCTAAACGTAGATATTTATGAATGAATGCTCAGTGAATAAGACTAAGTGTATAAGAAGGTCTGTTTAAGGAAAGCGAGAGACTTTCCTTGTGTAGGTTTCCTCTTTGTACTATAGTGTCCTCTCACTGTGCAAAAGAGATTTGAAATTGTACTTAAGAGTGAATGAGAGTTAAGAACTGGCCACTTGCCCAGAGTCTGGCAATGAGTGTGTGATCTGGTGACCCTAACCAGGACAGGTAACAAAAATGGATGTTCAGATGGATATTTTAACCTCCTCTCAAAGTTTTTGAGCACTTAAAATGTGTGGCTTTTAACCAAGTGGCAACCTCTCACTTTATGTAATAGGAAGTGACCGAAACTGCAATTAATCAACTGGCCACTCGAGGCTGCTTTCAAAACGAACTAGATTCCCATTCAAACTAAAAAAGAGAAAAAAATTGCAGACAACGTTTTTGTTTTTAATATAGTTAATTTTGACATTTGTGACAACTGTGTGAAATTTTTTATCGCTCATTAGTTTAACCTCTAATTGTCTTGTTGCGATTACCTGGGTGGGATGCAATTCCATGTTCGGCTACAGTTACTATACACCTCCAACTTCATCAGAAAAATAAGGAGGAAGTCACAGCCACTACGAGCTCGTATTTCATACCACATGTGCTTTTTGTGTTTTGTTTTCATTTTGGATAATAGATAAGGCCTCTACACACTTCTGACTGAGTTTAATATGTTTATAGGCAAGAGATAATGGGAAAAGTGGTGATCCTAAAATCTTCTTTAGCATAATTTTGGCATTGACCAGTAAATCAAGCCCAAAAATAAAAATCAATGTGTATAAAATTCAGGCACAATCCAAAAGAAAACAAAAAGCTTCTGTTGGAGCTCACTGCATTTAATAGGTCAGAAACATGGGAATGCCTGAACTTATTGACATCACCTTGCTTACAAAAGCCACTGGCATCTTAACATTTCACCTGTTACCTTTTCCACTCTCAAAAGTTTCTGCCCTCAGTGTGCCACTGCATTCAGGGAAATATTTTCACAGTACAACTACTCCTGAGTGTTTATGTGTGCTCTGTCTTGGGCTAATAAACATGGTCTGAGAGAGCCCCCGGGGGTGACGAGGCTGGGTAATGAGAGTATGTTTAGTCTGGGGAAGCTGGGACAAATTCTGATGGATTGCATGGCCACAGCTTAACCTCCTCTAATACACACTAAAGTACAGAGAGAGTGAGTCCTGCACACTTTCACTCTTTCAAATGCTACTTGTAAAATTGATGAAATTTGCTTCCAAGATATTCTCATAATTTCTGAAAGGACGACGTATATTCGACTGAAGGCTGAAATGAAAATAGCCTGTTCTGCCAAAGAGATCACAGCAAGAAAAAGCACAATAAATCAAGCTTTTCTTGCTTCGCTGTGAAAGCACATGTTTAGTCAAATGGCCTTGTCTGTCCGACAAGCACGAACTTGCCCTTTCATGCAAATAGAAAGAACATCATGAGCTCCGATGGAGTGAGGGTGTATGTTCAGTCACCCTCAGACACATCCTGCACTCTGAAGTTTCGGTTTATGATCTTTACACCACAAGCCCAATTGTGACAGTTCAAAGATGCCTGGCAGAATACACGGCCCTCGGGCTCAGCAGGCTTACTCTGAGAACTCACCCCCTGTAATTAGGAATTGCTCATAATCCAAAAGTAAAGGTTATGTTTGCTTAAAAAATATTTTATACAGTACACTTCTCTTGATTCAAGTGAGGAATTCTAAAATGCAAAGCTCTCAAAACATTGAAAATCCACAAAGATTGTGGTACAACTAGAAAAATGCTAACCATGGGCTTTTTCGAGAATGTTTAACACAAAATGGGGTTGCATTTTGCTTTAAAACACATAGTAACTCTGATAAAACTCTCTTCAAACTGCTTAGTTTAGACAGTTTGAGGCTGGTTTTTAACAACAACGACAACATATCAGTATGGTGAGTGAAAAGAGTGACATAAGTCTCACAGATTTCAATAAATATATCTTACTTTCCTATATTTGACAGATTTAGACTTTGGGGTTAAGAAAAAAAAGACAAGAAGTTTATTAATAACAACAAAATGAATACTTTTGGGGAGGACAGACATTTTTGGGTAACTACCACATAAATGGTAATCTATTAAAAATAAAAATCTGTATTTATTATAGAATAATGCCCATTTGCAACAATGATTACAATGTGTGTATAAGGAAAGGTTGAAAAAGACTGTAGTGGTTTCTTTGAGTACATATTTCTTCTATAAAAATATTGGGGTTATGTTTGAAACTAGGAAAAAGGGTCTTGTAAAAATTGTGCTAAATGAACTACCGGTAAATTAATACCTGATGAAATAAATTGAGAAGTAAAGAGAGTGAACAGAGCAGAGAATTTAGTGCTTATGTATAACCTGAGTAAGTATAAAGTAAACCACAGTATTTTGACCCTAAAAATGAATATTTTTTTTATTCAAAATAACTAAACTGCCCATTTTCAACACAGACTGTACTGTTTTCTTTGAGTGCTATAGCAATGTCTTTTAATAAGAACCATGCAGTGTTTACACAAGAAAAAAACATATCCCTCCGAGCACTAAAATATGGACTTTTATGGAAAATTATTTATGGGCTATTTTAAGAAAAAATCATATCTCTGATATTAAAATGAATGAAATATTCAAAATCCAATTAGTACTTTTCGCAGGAGGTACTTAGATTCTATGCTCATATAGCATATCAGTACACTTGCTTCCTGCCCCAGTTCCTTCACTTTCAGGTATAAACACATGAGAAGAACAGACATCTTAAAAAGGAATCAGCACTTCTGATCATTCCCGGTTTAAAAGTGAGCATGTTTTCATGGTGAATCTGTTCTATGTGGCAGTGGCTCTATTTGATATTCAACAATATCGTTGTTGTTTTGCAACACTTCCACCATTATGATGCTGAATACTTGGTCTTCTGTGATGAAGAGGATATCTATTTTTCTAAACAAGGTAGATTAGATATTTTTGTGCCTTTTTTAACATTTTTCACTGTTTATATCATATCATGCTGTGGAAAAGCACCATACGAAGCAGATAGTCACAATTCAATTCAGCAGGGTTTATAGCCATCACATTGGTTTGCTTAAAAAAATGAGAATATTTCATTTGACCCTCCAAAAATGTCTTTGTTGGGCTCCTTTTGCACTTATTATATCAAGGCAATGTGGAATGGTGCAATCAGCCTTTGACTCAGTATCGGTATTATGGAAGCCCAAGTTGCTTAGATAACGGGCTGCATTTCATCGATCCTTCATCTTCCTCTTGACAATAGCCCATACATTTAAGTCAGGTGAGTTTTCCATCTCAAACCAGATCCAAATCTTGCTACAGAATAAATGATCTCCGCAAAGCTTCTTAGCAGAGGGAAACATGAAGTGCTTTGAAATTTACTGGCAGATTACTGTGGACTTGATCAAAAACAGAACAGCCACACCAGCAGATAACATGGCTCATCAAACCATCACTACAGGCCTCTACACACTGATACAAATTTTTGGTCAAGTTTCGTGCGATAATGCGATCCGATTGAAAACCATGGGCGCCACGGATCTGACAGAACGAGTGCCGTTAATGAAAAAGAATTTCGCACTGACATATCAGATCTGTTTTTCGCAAGGAGAATTACCAATGAAAGCTGGCTCTTTTGATGACGTGAGTAGGACGTAAAAGAGCTGCTTGGTGGCGCTCATCCCACATTTTCAGAGTGGATTTCATACAGGAAACAGGAAAGAAATAGCGCCCCACAAATCCTCTCTTTTCTCCACATTTTGTCAAACAGTTCTCTGCGATCTGCCACCAACAAAAGAAACTTCACATTCACGTTTTTTTTCTACGTGTTTGATTTCTTCTCTTTTGTCATCTTCTTTCCTGTTTCCCCTTGTGGTATGGAGTGCATCTGTTTTATCCCAAATTACTTACTGCTGAGCAGCTATTTGGATTGGTGAGTAGAGGCCTTTACTTCTCTCTGGACATTAACCAGTTTGACTTTTTGCTTCTCTGGACTTCCTCTAGACTCTGCAATGTCCAAATATAAATATAAATAAACTTTATAGATGAACTTGGACCACTGGACTACAGACCAGCACTTATTCTTCGTAGCCCAGCACAGACATTTCTGATGCCATTTTTGGTTCAGGTGTGGATAGACGCATGGGGTTCTATAGCTGTAGCTCGTGTCAGGCAGACATCTGTATGTGGTGGCTCTGGATGTACTGACACAAGCCTTAGCCTCGATTTCTACACTTGACTTCTTGCCCAACAGACCACGGAAGGCTATGCATCCAGCTTCTTTTCCAATTGCGAGACTGCAATGAGATCAATGGGGAATAACGTGCACAACCATCAAGTTAGCACTCTTCCCTAAGATCCTGAACAGAATTTCACGGCTGAAGAAAATTTTGTGTTGAATTGAGACACAATCTTGAAACAAATAAATGCTTGACATTTGTTTTATTTTCTGTGTAGTGAACTAATATAACACATACACATTTGATTGTACGTTGGATGGACAGCTCTCTTGCTGATAATTCCACCAGAGCAGAAAAATGAAAGCTTATTTGCAATGAAAAACACAATAATCATTATGTTTCACCAGCAGGTCATCAAGCACCAGCAATATTCATCCCTCAGCCGAGTAATAAAGTGTAGAGGTCACCCAAAGAGGGACAATGACCAATACAGGAGATTGATGGTCGAGAAAAGGGCAAGCAAAATCCTGGCTAAATCAAAACGATTCCATGTTAATGAAATCCCATCCCTGTCCACTGTAAATCATCTATGAACTAATCTATTAGTGATAATGAATTCACATTGGCAGTTTAACCTTACTTTTGCAATTCATTATATTTGAGATTAACAAGGGATGGAATCTAAGTGAAGTGTCTGTGGGGAATTATGTCTAGAGGCTGCGTTGTCAATCACAGATTGTGTTCTCAATGTCTTCCATTAATCGAGTGGAATTAAATAAGACTTTCTTTGATGCGGACAGCTTTCCTACTTTCCCCAAGATAGTTAACTCTTCATTACCCAAATTAAAGGCATCCATCTTGCTCGCCACTAACATATTGGCTTGACCTCTGCCTGTCACAACTTGAATGTAAGATTGTGAGTGATGAATGACTAGCACTGATCCCGTCACCCCAAACCCAACTGAGTGTCCAACTCCTTCCAATCCATTTATCTCCAGAGGCCTTGCCATGGGTCTGCTTTTAACAATGAGCGGTGAGAGGCCTAATTGACTTTTATAGAAATGATTTTAATTATATGCCTGGCAGCACTCTGAGAGTTCATAAAGATCGCTTAAAGCTTTTAACACAGATATGATGGAATCTCATCAGTTATGGTACAATGATATATGTTACTTTGATTTGAAGGAGGATTTCCCCTTCAAAAAGCCTCTGGATTTAGCACTCACTGTCAAAACACCATTACGGAAATGTATAACTTTTTAAATAAGGTTATGTGTATTTAATTCAGAAGTGGGTAGTTACCACATATTTATGTAAACGTAAAAATATATATATTTGACATTATTCCCCAATACTTTTATGAGCTGTTTGTAGATACAGTGAGTGATTGCCATCACTGCCTTGTGAGGGTGAACGGATTTCTCTCTTTTTAGTAATAATGTAATGACTATTAATGCAATATGGTTACTATTAGTCAATTTGCCACCAAATTTCACAAATTTGTGAAGTGAAGGCAATTATAATTTGACCTATGTGAAAAATGTACTGTTTAAAAAGGTAAAGCATATGACTGAGTAATTTCAAATAAAGCCATAATTAAAAAAAGTAATTAAGATCAATATTAATAAAAGAGCAGTTTCAAACTAGACAGCTAAAGTTTGCACACAAACTTTGATGTTTTCTTGCCATTTAAATTCCAATGTCAATTTGATTTAAATAAACAGACTCCCATGGTTTTCTTAAGCTGAGACAGAGATATACCAATTTGGTTGCTATGGAGTGGTCAGTGACTTAATATACTGTTTCATATGTCCCTATGAATGAACTAAACCAACCCCTATGTTTCTATGACTTTCCAAAGCTGAAAGAGTCATTCCAAATTGGTTGCTATGGTAAATAGTCTGGTTGCTGTGGGTCCAGTGATGTACTATAATGTTATCTTTGCCACTGTAAGGTATATAAGCCAAACCCCACGTTTCTATCGTTTACTAAAGCTGAGATAAAGTACAGAAAATTTGGTTCCTAGGGTAAACAGTTTGGTTGCTAGGGAGCGGTCAGTGGTGTCAGTTCAAAGTTGTTACAAATTAAAGTTAAATTAAAATTAAAATCAAAAAGTTTAATTCAAATTAAAATAAAATATTCATCTTGAAGAAATTGTCCCATTTATTTAGAAAAGCCACGAGAAGTCAACGATTAATATTTAACCCCTTCTAGAGCCTAGGGTTCAAATACATTTGCACAGTGCTTGATATGACTCACTTGATATGCACACTGAACATATTGTAGTATATTCAGTCAACATTCATGTAGACACATGCACATAAATTAAGTTCAATATAGCTTTGTTGTGTACTTTTACTTAAATACATTTTTGTCTACCCACCTTATTGTCATCCATTATTAATGTAAACATAATACCAATTCGACAATTATGACATTACGTTTTCATTAATATGTTGTGAATTGTAGAGTAACTAATACATAACATACTGTATAAAGCCCCCTGTGAAGACCCCTTAGCAAGGTACATTTGAATGCAACTTCTTTGATGAATGATAAATTCTCCATAATGTCCCACAGCTCACAGACTTTTCGCTCTGGATTCCTTATTCAGAGATAGGTGGCTCTACAGAAACACCTCCAATCAGAGAGGAAAGGGAGCAGACAGGGTACCAATGGCGAGGGCACTTCACTTCAGATGTAGTGCAGCTATGGGGCCTACACACCTCAGGGGGTCATTGAGTGTACATTCAGTACAGACCATGAATGTGCTCCTGAGCTTAAAGGTAGGGACTTGTGAGAGAGAAAAGTTAAGTAGAAAAGAGATATCTACAATATATATATATATATATATATATATATATATATATATATATATATATGTAAAACACAGTATAAAAAGAGAAAAGTAATCTGAGTGGTAGTCAGCCTTTGAAGGAGATTCTTTAAGGCTGAAACAATGAGCTCATCCTGCTCAATGGACTCACAGTGACCGCTTCAGTAACGGCTCACTCAGGATTATGACTTAATCAGAGCAGCTTACAGCACTGAGGTAATTATTTAATCAAAACTGGACATGCCAATACAGCAGTACGGCAGATTAATTAGCTATAGAGGTGACTTCACCTCACTGCTCTCTCTTTTACTCTGCATCTCTTATGATTGAAAGAGTTTGCGTTAGATATTTGCAAATTTACAACTTCAGCAGGGAGCAGAATCAATGTGGAACAACTAATAATATTTTGATTTATCATTTAGCCCAATCATTGACCAGATTTTGAGGGGTCTGCTGGTACCAGGGTCCTGTTCACTTTTATTGAAAAGCTTGGGTACACCCTGAACAAATCTCCAGTGTATCGCAGAACCATTCTCACTCACCAGATAGATTGTCATTCACTGCTGAAAGTATTTTAGATAAATAATTTCACCTCACATATGTTGGCCTCTTGGAGGAAAATTAATGGGGCCATAATATGCCTTTCTCTATGCATTTATTTAAAAAAGGTAAACCCCTATTGACTAGCACAGCACAGTTTCTAACTTTCTAAACCATATTTGTCATAAACAACATCTTTGAATCAGCTCATATTATCAGTCTCCACCAAATTTGCCGTTTACCCCTATTCCACCCACCGCTATGCTTCTGAGCGAACCATGTCTGCCAATTAAATGAAAAATCAAACAAGTTTAAGGGTTTAATAATGTTAAGTTAAATCCAGTTTTATTATATTTAATTAGCCTAGGGGCCATGTCTGAGACATGTGGAAAGACTGGAGCTCCTCGAGGAAAAACCCACACTAGCAATTCCAATTCATGTGGGGAGATACACAGGGAAGCTGCATGCTACTACATGCAAAGAGGCATGCCCAGAGTGGCAGTTGCTTAACAGGGGAAATCAACTCAGGTAAACCTAGAGCTAGTCTCTTTTAAAGCTGTATTAGCATCATCAAAATGATATATTTAACTTATATTTATTTTTAGCTACAGACAATACGCACACACACTTTTGGGTTCGACCATGTTCTGTAATGTTTACAGAATGTGTCACTATTAAACTTTCAAGTTTTTTTTCTTACTCTCAGTCAGCACGTTTGTTCTACATAGACTGCATTTGCAGGTAATCTACTGGTTAGTGGACAAGGGGTTTGGCGGGCTTGAGGAATGTAGAATTACAAAAACATTACAAGCGATTACAACTTCACACTAGTTTCTAATACGGAAACAACCATAAAACATGGTAGAAAGCTAATAAAAGGTCATTTTTCTGTGGTATGACCTTTTATGTCCTTTTAAATTTAGAGTAAACATATATACAGTGCAAGCAAAGGGAGAACAGGTGAAAGGTTACTGCTTTGTGTCCTGTAAGTTTCTCCAGTTGTGTCACATTTCTCCAGTGTGTGTAGCAGGTCCTCATCGTCCAATTCAAACTCAGGTAAAAGCATTTGGATGAAGAATACCATAACATTTGTATGAAATACCCAACCCTATCTGCAAACCTGGTTTGTTTCTTTTGGTGCAACTCGCTGGCTATAATATACCCTACACAACATCATGAGTTGCCTGTAGATGGAGTAGGCAGCAAATAATATTCATTCATTTTCAGTCTCGCTTATTCCCTTTCTGGGTCACGGCAGTCTGCCGGTGCCTATCTCCAGCGCACATTGGAGGAGAGGTGGGGGTACACCCTGGACAGATCGCCAGTCCATCACCGAGCAAATAATATATGATATTTAACAATTGTTATGATGTCAGTCAAGATGCTCTGATACTGTAGATGGGCACCTGCATACCTTCTTGACCCTACAAGTGATTGAAAAGTGAAGTTTTTCTTCAAAAACATACTTTTCCAGCAGATTTTGATTAGAAATACCTGAAATTCAACAGAAGATATGGAGAACGTGAAAAGAATGAATGGTTGACAGTGTACAGGAGTTATGAAAACACTTTATGCTCGTCTGACATCCGCATGACGATGGAAAATATGAAAAAAGGCCCCATGACTATGAGGGACATCAAAATAAGCGAAAATGACAGATCACTTGAGAGAATGATATATACAATAAAAGAGAAAGAGAGAATTATACTTTAATACGTACACACAATTTACTGCCCACTTGAATGATTTTAAATTGAATATACACTGTACTCTTTATAATTGCTTTACATGGCTATTATGAAAGCACATCCTGAATCTTGAAGCATTGATGAGTTTTATTTATACTTTACACATTTACAGAAGTGTTGATGTTCAGAAGATCCAGACATACTGAGCTTTGTTCTTGAAAAGATCATTTTTTACTCTTTGATCCCATTCATCCTCTCTCCCTTTGACTTCCAGTTCTTTCAATGAAAATCTGGCAACATCCCAAAAAGAAACGATCACATGCTAACAGCGGGCCTGAAAACTTCCTCTCCCCTGAGGTCTGACAGCGGTGCTTGTGCCATGATTTATAGTTACCGTGCATGTCATTGTGTTGAGTAGGGTTAGGCCAGTCGCAGCTTGGCAAACGCGTATGACTCAGTCGACTCGTCCTGACGAACCTGCTATTAGTCACATACAGCCTGTCTGCAGATGAAAGCTGAGGAAAGACTCAGCCTCACTGATGCTTATCTAGCTGATTAGGGATTCCTGACAGCTTTGACACTGAAACAGTGCGCAAACGGTGATTCAGATAAAACAACGATAAATGTGACTGATATCTCTGCTTTGGTTCCGATGGATTTAGCAGTGGAGACAGACTACTAAATATCCATGATTAATGCCACCCACGGGATGCAGACGATAACAAATATTTAAACACAGATATGCATCCTTTCTGTCCCCTCTTTTACTGTAAATGGCCTCCCACAGTGCGTGTTGCTTATGACAGAATTTTCAGTGGTTTTATTTTTTTGTTTACATGGCTATAATGAAATACCAGCTTGCGCAGGTTATGGTTACACGTTGGCGTTGATTTAAAAGAGGTCATGAACCGCGTAACATGCAACATATTTTTTTTAACATATAAGGACTGATGGCACAATACAGATACAGAGAAATTTCCAGGCACACTTTTTTGTGAAGAAATAAAGAAAAAGAAGAAAACAGAGAGACGGAAGCCAAGTAAAAATAAATAAATAAATAAAATAGTAATAATAATAATAATAATAATAATAATAATAATAATAATAATAATAATAATAATATATTTAATTATTATTATTTTTTTATAGTGAAGTATATTATGCGGTCTTGAGACAATAATGGGTTTACAGCTTTTATTCACCAGCCAGCACCTTACCACTGACATAAATGGTTTGTACATTAAAAATGCATCATGGATAGTGACATCACTACTTGCTACTTGCCCAATGAGAGCGGGAGAATGCAGGGACTAATGTCAAAGCAGAATCAGAAGTGAGAAACAAGCTTGAACTTTTATTTTCAGCAAAAAAACTGCAAACATCCTTTTTGTGAGCAGATTTGCTTATTTGTTAGCTTGCTTTATTCTTGGGAGCGGATTTATAGGGGATCTTATTGACTTTATTTATGTAATAAATGAAACTAATATATGTTTGAATATGACTACTCTACGATCAGGCCTAAAGTTTGGAGGTTAGCAGTGGTGAGACTGGAAGGAGGGTTAAAGGAACAGGAGCCCTGTGGCAGATGGTGGGTCTGGGGGACAAAGCCACCCTGCATTCAGCTGGATCTGGATGATACAGGGCATGGATGAAATACCCTGGCAAGAGTCCACGTCCTTCAGCTCACACACACACTCTCTCTCTCTCTCTCTCTCTCTCTCTCTCTCTCTCTGAAACCAGTACACGGCGGTGAGTTCTCAGCATGTGGGGTCTGGCAGACAGGGATCAAAACAACAGTCAACATAAAGGCACAGAATGACACAGGAGGTGACGAGGTTTGAGTGAATACAGCAACTGTTGCTTTCAAACGTCTGCTTTTCAGTGCCTCAGTCATGCTGGATTATGATTGGTCCAAACAACAAATCCAAAAGATAACACCACGCAAGCTTTAAACAACCTCTATTCAGCCCCCTAAAATGAATTCATCAAGGTGTTCGGTTGTCTTGCGATTGGCAAGATCAACTGTGCTGGTTCCTAACCATTCTCACAAGAGTTTATTCTCCATCCATGAGATCCATCACTCACCAGAACCTTCTACTTCACAACTCCTGGCTGGTGGAATTCTTTTGCAGTCCCAATCTGAAAAGCAGAGCCTTCACAACCTTTAAAAAGCAACTAAAAACTCTTTAGAGAGCACTTGCTAACTTAACTTTTTCATTTTTTAGGCAAGTATGGAAGCACTTGTTGATGCCATTTGTTTTGTTACATGTCAAAAAAAAAAAAACAGTTATTCACCCTTAGAAGTTACAACTGCCCTTTTCAATTAAATAGGAATGACGCGATTCAAACTATTGTTTTATTTTGATTTCAAATATGGTTACATTTCAAAAAAGGTTTGAAGATTGTGAGAAAATGTGTGATAGTCTTAAAGTCTCATTTTAGAGACCCCAAATGAGTGCCACCTAGTGGTGAAAGTAGAGATAATGCTTGTAAATACAAAACCTGTGATATGGCCCGTGTTTTTCAAAGCTATTGCACAAAAAAGCACAAAAAGTGCTTGGAACAGTGTAAAAGGGTTAGGGATTTATTTTTTGTCTCAATGCTTTTAATTAACTGTTCTCTGTTAGCAGTAAACAATGGCAAAATATTATACTCAGAATTCTACAAGCATGGAATCTACTAAAAACATTGCCACAAAAGCAGTTTTAAAGCAAATTTATTAAAAGTCTAAAACTAATTTATAAAAACCACAATCTGATGTTTTAATAATATTTTACAAGTTACTTTAGTGGAAAATATATTTTTGCTGGGTGTTTTTGATTCCAATGTTGTTTAAGTATTTAATAGTTCCTGAGATATGAATCTGGGGCTAAATGTTCAACATTTAACCGTACACTTAAATATGAGTCGAATAATAAATGTCCGTTTCAACTCTTTAAACAGGTGTTTGGAGAAAGACTAGCCACACAGGAGAGCTATTCAAAGAGGAAAGGGATGTGTGCTGCTTTGAAAAAACCACAGAGAGGGAGAGATGGGTAAAACATCAAAGCTTGGGCAGGATGTGTCAGAATCTGCTTCTGAACACCTCTCTGCTGGAAGTAATTCAGCATTTGAAATACCAACAAAACAGAAACATGCAGTACCAGTGTAACATTTGCGCAGTGAGGGATTTACACATATTTCTGCTGTTCCCCATCAGTCATCTGAAGACTGGTAAGATTTAAAACAGATCCCAAGGGAACATCATAGCACAACCAATTCCTCTTTCTTTGTCTACAACTTATTATAAGTGTAGACTAAACCTACAAGTGACCTGCCTGAAAATAGAACTAAAAAAGGAAATCTTAGCAACATTCTAATTGTATATTTCTTTCTGCACATGCACAGTGGTGCTCATAAGTTTACAAACATAATTTTCAGATTTTTTGGCATTTTAACACAAAAGCATTTTTTCTAATCATGGTTAGTGATTAGAGTGAAGCCATTTATTGTCAAAGAACAATGGGCTGTGTTTCCAACAAAGAAGATAAAGAACCTCATCAACAACTACCTCAAGAGACTTCAGGCTGTTAGTGATGTTAAAGGGGGAATACAAAATATTAAGAGCTGGGGCAACTTTTGATCAGGGTCATTTGGTATGTTTCTGTAAATTTATGACACAATGAACACTTTATTAAACATAATTGTTAACCATTAGTGGGAAAACAAGTTTTTGGTATCATTTATATTTTTAGAAAAAGGTATTTTTAACTTTTGAGCACAAGTCTTAAATCTCTGCAAAGAACTTTGAATTACCAATGTGCTTTGCCTATATATAGTAACATTTAGTGAAGCCAACCAACATTTATATTAAGCATATAATTAGTTACTGTGCTGATTTCATATTTTATAAATGGTTCTCCACATCTTCTGTCTATTTTGTCCCCTTCATCTGCAAGTTACACCTTTGTGGAATACTCTCCTTCTCCCCTCATTTCCTGAATCTCCAAGTATATCCATCTTCCATGGATAACCTCTTCCCCACCCGCATTGATTTTGAAAAACATGAACATTAGGCTAAATCTGAAGTGCTTCTGATTTCAAGTCTAGTCCCTCATCAGGGTTGACATTGTTCCAACAACCCAAGGCCATCGAATTCCAGTACACATGTAGTCTATTAATCCACACGGTAAATTACTTTCGATTAATTGGAGGCTCCAGCTCTTAAAAGGTGTTGCTTAAAGCATTGCCACTATTCAACAATTACATCAGCTTGTTTTCATCATAGTTTAGCAAAATCAAAAAATAAATAATTTGTAATCCTGATTTTGTCTTCATTACAGATTTCACTCTTGGGAATTTGAATTTTCTAAACCGTGCTTTAGAATTGAATGGTGTTCATTTTCTTAAAAACAATGAAGATATATATTTTTTGTTAATTTGACATTGAGATTAACCAAATTAGCCACCAAACAAGAATAATTAAGGATCAGGTGCATAATAATAAATAATAATGCCTTCATTTTATGTAGCACTTTTCCAGATGCTTTCACTCACTCCATAATTTTGCTGCCATTTGCACCTACAGCCTCTGGTGAAAACTAAACACACCCCCACCAGTCAAACTTATCAATACAGGGCAATCCAGCTTGCATAAGAACACAATGGCATCCCATCCCAACAAAACCAATACGCCACTTGGCGCCCAAGTTTAGCTATTTACCAACAACACAGGTACAAGTCTTCTTTAGTGATCAGTAAAAACTTCCAACCACAAATATAATACCACACTGTGCCAAATGAAAATAACATAAAGTATGCTTACATTTCCCCTTTTATTTAAAATGCTTGCGTTTATCGCAAGTTGCAAAAAATAAAGCCAGACCAGACAATCAGACCTGAGAGTATTAGTACAATGCCAATTTATAAAGTCTTTAAAAAGTGGGAGTCGCATACATCAAACGCACAAAAAATACACAATAATACACATGTGTTTATCTCAACTCTTTACACTGTGAAACCCAGATGTCTGCAGCATGTGGTGTTTTTATTTGCCCATTAACTTGAAACGCAATTAGAGTAGAACTGAGGGCCAGGAGCTTCCCGACTGTGAACTCCAGTCAAACTGTTTCAACAGGAACAAATCTACCATGAAAAATGTAACCGAGTTTAAGCCTCCGCTACTCTTGTTTACAGACTTTCAAAATCTCTGCAGCTAATCCGGTGCTATTGCAATAGCTAGTTTCAAGTGCAAACATGTTTAAGCAGGACGCTGGTAAATATAGCTGGTGTCAGTGTGTGGAGACGTCTGGGTCTGCGCCCTTTGAAAGATGCACTGAATGCCCTTCACATAATGTTACTCTTATGCAACTTTTACATAGAAGTGGTACCATGTCATCTCATATGTATAGTTCACAAAAGTCAACATGAACAAAGTATAATTTTAGCTCTGTTTTTGATATACACAGCAAGCTTGCCCAACATTCTTCTAAAAATGAAATGAATGTTACTTATTTATATAAACTATATATTAAACCAGTGTTTTTCAATACATTAGTATGTTGTGAGATATTATCTGATGTGCCGTAGGAAATAATCCAATTTCACTTCATTGGTTTAATCAACCTGGTCTAATTGGTTTCACACTGTGAAATTTCCCAATGAGTGAGTAGAAATATGAATGATTATAAAAGAGCTTTTTATTGTGTTTATTTAATTCCTATTCAAGGTACTTCAACGAGAGTGACGAGGTTGTTGTTTGACATTTCTTTCTGGTGCTCAATGAAATAAATGTGCTTTGGTGCAAAAAAGGTTGACAAACACTGTATTATTCATAGACTGTATTACATTTTTGTTAAATTGTGATAAAGTGTGATGTAAAAGCGTCACTATATTTTTATATAGAGTGTAAATGGAGTCAACTTACTTCTTCAAACATTAAAACTTCTTTGATATTCAACATTTCAGTACAAAAAATGAGTAATCTGTTTATTTTTGCTAAATCATCAGGCAAAGGGTGGTATCACTCCTCAAATCTTTCAAAATATTTTCAGTAAATTCTTCTAAACCTTTTAGCAATGGTCCTTGTTGATACATATTTCCTTGTGTTTTTTATGTTTGGATCAAAAAAAAATCTGAGTAGAAATGGTACACCTTTGGTAGCATTTTACTAAAACTGTGTCACACAGACGATCAGATTTGTGCTATTTGTCAACCACCCATTTACACTAATCTAAAATATAAAATAGCAAATAAATAATTTATTAAGTATAGTAAGTTATTTACTTGCTATTTTTGATATTGGGTTAGATGTCTGAATGTTGGGAAGGCAGTGAAGATGTGAAGAGGAGAGTTTCTTTTGAAGCTGGGCAAGACAGAGGCTGAGGCCAGATTTAGCCATCAGATGCATGGGCTCAGAAGAGCCGTGACATGAGCAGTCACCTCCAAACCCTTCATCTGTCCATTTGATTCCTCTCGCCCAGTGAAACGGAATTATAATGAAATTCAATCAAGCAGGATTTGTGCCAAAATTTTCTTCAATGATCCTGTGCTTTCGAGATCACAGGAAGAAGGGATCTTCTGTAACTACACACTTACAGAAAGTACATACTGAAAAAGATTATATAATCTGGATGAAAATCTCTTCTAATGGTTTGATTTATCATAGATCGTAAATTTAATCCACTTAATCAATTTAATCAACAACTATTTTCCAGACAATCGATCAAGTGAAGAGGTTTTTTTTTCCTCGAAAATGCCATAACTCCCTTTTGCACAAAATCACTTCCGAACATTCCAAACATCATACAGCACTTCAAAGTCAAACAAACATAAAGAATTCAAATACAGATTTTAGTTTATTTTAAAATATATATTTTTTTCCACATAACACTATAAATCCAAGCCATTAATACAACTGTTAATTTTTTTTCAATAAAATGGTTCAAAATACAATTGCAAAAACATTTTAAATGGTGTTTATCGCATTGTGGAACCAAACTCCTCAAGTGTACTGCTGCTGCATCTCAGTTAGTAGATCTCTGGTTCCACAACCATCCTAAGTGGAGTTTGCAGGTTCAGCCAATGCATATGCGGGATTCAACTGAGTTCTCCAGTTCCCCCACAGTCTAAAAAACATTATCCATGTTTACTTTATTTTGTAAAAAATTTCCCAACAGTAAATGTGATATGGCCCTGGAGTGGTGTCCTGTCCAGGATTTTCCCTGACCTTTCCCTCAACATGAGCTGAAGACCCAGTAGACCAATCCTCATCCTTCTGGGCTCCAAATAAAATCAGACAAATTAACTGCACACTTCCAAACCTAAAAATCTGAAAACTCTAAAAACCCCCCCACCCCACTTAAACCCAGATGTAGACGATTCTACAGTTTACAAATCAGATGCAAATCCTCCTCCATAATTGGTTTCAGCCTCAAGAAGACTTTAAAGACAGGGTAATGACACATGGCTTACTTTGTCTTTCTCATTTTTATAGGCTGGTCTTCTCCGTAGCTTTAAACCTGAGGGGATCCATATGTTGATGGGCTACAAAATCCCCCCAAATGAGCGGTTGAAAGCATTGTCTTGATTTATTGACTTGACTCCTTTAGAAGTACAACTAACCTGCTTACACGAATGTTCAAATATACATTTAGAGTAAAGATCCTTTATATGCTCTCAATAGAACAAGTCATTGGAAAATTGTTAATTTTTTTGTGCTGCAATAAAACAAAGCTTGCAGAGGCCCAAAATAAAAATCCCCGAAGTCATAGCAAGGTCAGATATCATCTAACACTGAGCTTTCTAAAGCACCTGTTCTTTCTTGTCTGTTTGAAACGTGTGGGTTTATAGCCGGAATTATTCCTCTGCCAAAAGCTTTAAACAAAAATATGAGCCTCTGCAGGTTCCTGTGTTTCACTGCAGAAGGTCACATAAATCTAGATTAGACGATTTTAGTTCAGTCGGGTATTAATTTTAATCAATATTCACATTCTCTTTAGCAAAAATAAAACATTCTGGGTTCTGAAAAAAAATACGTATTCAACTTAAATGCTTAATTTTGTGTTAAAAGCAGATAAAAGAGGGTAAAAGAAGTAGCAAAAAGTCATGATTGCTGCACATCTGAAGCAACAGCAGCTAAAGCAGGTTTAATTCGGAGCCAAGGAGCATGAAGTCAAAACAAGTTAGACTTCCTGCTGGTCTTACTGCTTTACAAGCCAAAGCACTCCCACTCACACCCCCTCTCAGAAGTTTTCTTAAGGACAGTAGAGTGCACTGAATACTTCCAGCTGCTCAGAAGGAAAAACTTTCCCAAAATTTCCCTCTTAGCCCTCACTGTATTCTACACAACATTAATTCTTTATCCTAGACTGGAAGCTTGAAACATGATTAGTCAGATTTTTCATAAAAAAAAATATATATAGTTATTTACATATTTTTAAGGGTGCAACGATACACTCTGCTCATGATACATATTTACATTAGTTGTGTTTCTTTCCACCTATTTTTATGATGGAAATGCCAAGATTTGCAGAAATTTTGAAAATGCACATAAAACAATTACGCACACAACTGAGTAGAGTTTTTTTTTCTGTAACAATATAATTAATATTCTGAATATATTGCATTTCGTCTATGTGTTCTAAGTCCTAAGTAAGTTATTACGTATGAAAAAGGTTCCAAAAATTTTGTAATTTTTGGCTGAAAGACCTGGTGAAAACTGGTGATTGCAACTTAATCCATTACAGAGATATTACGGTTTTGTTTTCCGAAAATTAATAAAATAAACAATTCAAGCCTTTTGCTATTTCTTACCATGAAAACAGTCCGGAAGCAACACATATTCAGTCTACCTGCGCCCCAGTTCCTATGTTATGTGCAAACTTCAGATGCTTGGCCTTGCTCCCCTGTCAGAGCTATGGCTTTTTGGCTGCAACTCTTCCATGAAGATTACTTTTTGGCCAGGCTTCTCCAGACAGTAGATGGATGTACCTGGAACCCACTGGTTTCTGCCAGTTTTGAGCTGAAGCATCCTGACCATCCTCATCTTTGCCTGTTTTTTTCTTTTTTTTTTTTTTAAAGAGCTAAAACATATTTAAGGTTTTTCACCTTGATAGCAGAATTTGTCTGCTACTCAACCAGTTTTAAGCCTTCTACACAGCTGTTTCTGTTTCAGTTCATTTTGTCCTCTTATTGATTTTGATTTTTGGGTCCCCTCTGAACTTTTACACATTTGAAAAAAAAACTACAACAACAAAAAAAAAAACCTGATGCAAACTGATGAAGAGTGTTGTGCATCATCCAGACATTTGTTCCTGACTGGGGATTTAGTCAAACTCCAGCTCATACACACAGACCCCTGTACCCTGTAACCCCTTGGCTCACACTCGCCGTGTCTTGGAAAGATGTGGGTGTTGATTTATGGACTGTGTCCAATCGGCTAAATCCACCCCCCTTCTCCTCACTGCAAGCCTGAGGGTCGCCGGCACATTTGCTAGGTAGTAGGCCAAAGAAAACATTTTGCGGCCTGCAGTCACTGAATCCCCAGCTAAGCAAAACAGGCAGGAAGAATTCAAGCTTGTTGTCAGCAGCCAGTGTGTTCGGTAGCCAGACCCTTTCAGTGTAATTGCAGATGAGCGTTACGCACAGGCTGCAGCAGGTGACAGTGAAACACTAGACAGTGCATCTCGTTGGCAGCGCTGGGAATTCTTAGCTTCTAAACCTATTTGGAGTGCTGAAAGAAGAAGACCTGTTGCTCAATTATAGGATTTAGGTGAAGGAATTTTTAATAAGAGCATAAATGTATTATGCCGTTGATCTAATACAGACACGGTGGCATCTGTCTAGGGAAAATCTCTCAAAGTTTATCCCAAAGTTAACCTTAACTTGAATTATGCTAAGCTACAGTAGTTCTTTTAACATTCAGGATTTCACCCCAGTCTGGGGCCTTATTTTGAATATTTTTTACTACTATAAAATGTGCCCTAATAAATTATCTTTTAAAAAAATTACAATCCTGACAAAAAAGTACAATTAAGATTAGTACATTTTTATGTTAAAGTTTTTATGTTTTATAACAAAAATCAAAAGTGTTAAAAAAAAATTATAAATCCCCTCCAAAATAAAGACAAAGTAAAAACAATATGAAAACTGTACAAAAATAAACCAGACAAACCTTATAAATACAGACAAAGCCTTATGCACTGTTCCAAGCACTTTTTGTTACGTTTTGCTTTGTTTTGTATCAGAATTTTGAAAAACACAAGCCATATCACAGGTATTGTACTTCCAAAAAAATTGAGGTTTTTAAGTTGAAAACGATTGCACATTTTTTCACATTTTTAATTGAATAACTCCTGTAATGTTTGTTTAAAACACAAACTAATTTGCATTATATTTGAAATCAAAATTCTAAAATAGTTGGGTTCCTACTTAATTCAAAACAGATGCTGTGCACGCAGGCATTAATAAGCAAACAGGTTAATAGCAAAAACTTGTTAGGGCTGCACCATAGGCTTTTCATAACAAATGTAGCCAAAATTTAACAAATGAAGCATTCTAGTGCTGTTTTTAATAATGATAATCAATGAACTGAACTGAAACATCATATCCAACTCTTTATGGAAAGCCGTACATGTATCTGATAATGAATTACTTAGTAAAAACCTTTTGTTTATCTTTGGACATTTTTTATGTCAAATAATGAGAACATCCATGATCCCGACAATCAAACCAAACAGAGGTGAAAAACAATAATGTAATTGATTGTAAACTTGAACCTTACACTATTAACATGTCCTTAAAGTACGAAAGGTCTGTTAGAATGTTTCTCCAGGGTAAACAAAGACCCTGATCCAGGAACATGCTGCTTCTCTGTAAAATCACATTCAGCTTTATATTTCACCTCTGTGACCTGTAGCTCTCTAACTTTATAATATTAGCTGCAGAGAAAGTAAGGTGCAAAGAAGGCAGCCGGAGGTCAGCGAGAGTTTGGGATTTACCAGATTTGAAATGGTTTGTGGACGTGCATGAGGTGCAGCTGTCGAGAAACAGGAGAAGCCTGTGTTGAGACACTAGCGCCCATGTTTATGTTGGGACGTCTGCAGGTGGGCAACTCCAGCCGTCACGCATGACTTCATGTCACACAGAGGCTGATTTAAAACTCTGAGGGTCATGCAGTCAACAATGCCTTCCCATAATGCAAAGCAGTCTTTATCATGTGATATGATACGGGTGTTTTCAACCTAAATCCCTCCCAACTGAAACTTGCATTCAGAAGACTGTAGCCTGTAGCGTATACATATGTACTCATGCATAAGACTGATAATTGTAGTCAATAATATCAACGAAAATATATTATTAGTTGTGGCAAAGCTGCCAGTCAAAAGCCACGATCCATTGAGGCCTGATTAAACCACATTCCTGTTATGATTTAAGGCTGCATCAGATCTTTGCATTTCACTGTACACACGCTACTCAGACATCAATCAGTGTGTGAAAGGACTATTAAATTAAAGTAAAAACCATTAAATGACTGAGTGCTTTAATAGACACTGCAAACAAGGTGAATTTATGAATAGCCAATAGCATTGTAGTTTTTTTTTTGTTCTCAGAGAATAACAAGCCTCATTCAAATTGGACAATAAGTGCAAAACATAAAAACGATTTCCCCAAGTCTCATTAATAATTTGTGTCACTGTTCTGGTTCATTTTGATTTCAAATATAATGTGTAGGTTTCAAAGAGGTCATAAGCTTTTTGATTTTAAACAAACACTACAGGTTTGTGAGTGTGATGATGTAGCCATTCCATTTTTTGTACCTCATCATTCCCTGAGCCAATCACTGTTCTGTTATTTTATTTTCCTTGTATTTTATGTTTTCTCTATGATGTGTGAATTGTGTATGCGCTATCTTAGATTTTGAATGTGTTTTAATGTACAAGTTTCTGTCTAAGATCTGCAGATGTGGTGTGACCTGATTGGCTATCCAGGATCAGTCCACCTTCCAGAAAAAAGGGGAGGTTTGCATCATTTAAAGGCAACATATAAATATGTTCCATTTATCAAGATGATTGTGGCATTCCACAATGTTGATTTATTGGTGTGTAAATGTGTATGACTTTTACCCAGTAGATTTTTATTTTGATTGTGTGCTACGTTTAGATTTGCTTGTAGCTGTTTAGTCAAGTAACCCCCATGGTTGGTTTCACCCAATAATAGGAAGAGTATAAAATGGCTGCCATTAGCCTGTAGAAAGGAGGGGGTGAGCATGGTGAAGCCATACCAGAGCTCTGGCAACTTAGAGCTCTATGGAATGGAATGGAATGGAATGGAATGGAATGGAATGGAATGGAATGGAATGGAATGGAATGGAATGGAATGGAATGGAATGGAATGGAATGGAATGGAATGCAATGAAAACATTGCTACAAAGACCTTTTGTAAAAAAGATAATGTACTACAGCAAATTGTAAAATTTACTTCAAAAAGGCCCCAGACTACTAAAGGTTAATATTTAAAAAATTTAAGAGAAAAACTGTTTATTTAGTCAGTCTCGATTCCTTTTATTAAGTACAAGTGTTGGCTCCCACAGGCATCGAGTGTCAATCTGAATTCTACAAATCCAGCAGCACAACCAGTCACAGACTTCCAGGCTGCCTGTGAGCTATAGGAACTTTGAATGCTGGATGTTTCGAACAGAAAAAAGTTAGATGCACAACACGAAAAGAGTGTTTTGAACTTTGCTCTGCACCTCTCAAAATGAGGAGCGCTGAATTCCCCAGCGCCACTCTGTGCATAGGGAGGCACTGGGAGAAAACCCTATTAAATTTGGGGCGCACACTTCTCAAACTGACAGGCAGTGCTGAGACAGCAGAGGGACAGAAAAAAAGAGAGCAATAAAGAGAGAGAGAGAGAGAGAGACAGAGAGAGAGGCAGAAAACACCCCCCTCTTTCAGACATGTCACCGATGTCAGGTCCATGTCAAGGCAGCCTGGGAGGGAAAAGAAGTAATGCCTTGTTCACTAGAGCCAGGTCAACACAAAGAGCACCTAATGATGTGTCCAGATACAGGTTGGCAGCGATGGACAGACACAGTGTCCTCCATTGAGAATTAATTCAGAAAACAGTCAAGAGGATGGAGGAATGAATAACATCCTGCTGTATGACTTCAGTCCTAGTTTGGTGTTTTTTACAAGCAAACAACTGTCATAATAACAGTCATAAGCTGGCATCAATGGGTGGAAGATGAAGTTGATTATTAAAGTCGTTTTAAGGGAAATTAGGAGAGTGTGGTTTGTCAGGACGTATTTGGTGTTAGATTAATATTTCAGGTGGTGTTGTTGAGGGATTCCCTGCAGGCATGGGTAATGGGCAGATGTGGAGGATATGATGTTAGGGGAGACTGCATTAGACTGCAGTGACTGACAGAAGGAAGACAGCTTGAGAAACACACTTTACAGAAAACAAACACTGGAATCCCCACTCACTCAGGCGGCTGTTTTGTCCATGACATTTGACCTCACAAATATACACCAAAACACAGGAACACTCTCATGTGGCTGTGATCCATCACATACATGCCAAGAAAAGTGAAACAAACATTATATTTCAAAGAATTTCCTACTCAAAAGAAATATTGACTTTTCCAGGAGTTGGTAGCAAGTCCTGTGAGTTCGTTATTGACAAAGCAAGTGAAGTTTCAGTCTTCTTTTTTCTGACACAGGCTGGTTTTGACTGATCTTTTAATCTGGCTGAGTTATTTAGCAACAAGGCCCAGTGAGGGAATTAATTGGACAGCAGTGCACACGAGGGGTCGCTTTATCCAGAGTAATGCTGGGAAATTGGAATGTGACTCATCTGTTTTAAATTGCACACTGACTTCAAAGGTGCATCAGTGCATTGTGTGTTTAAAGAGAGCAAAAGGACTAGAAGTTTGAAAGAGAGAGAGAGACTCATTTTCATTCAAATGTTTCTAGATCTCTGCACAATATAGTTTTCATAACATAATACATTCTTAATATGTAACCAATTTTCCATGGATTGTGCATTAAAACAAAATGCTTGAGATTCATATATATCACTTAAATTCCAGAGTAATCAAAAATCGATTGACCTTTTGACATTTATGGGTTGATGACACAGTGTCTGCTCACACTTAAGGCCTCTATTTACCAATCCAATCACCAGGCTTCTCAGCAGGGTGCTCTTCCTCAGGGTGCTCTTCTAAATACTGATGAAATGACGTCTGAAGAGGGAGTTTGTGGCACAACAAATGCACTTTGCAACAGCGTATCACAAATCCTCTCTTTCCTCCACATTTTTGTAATCTTTATGCCGATTGCTTCCTGCTCAACATCCATGATTTTTTTCTGTGTTATTTGATATCTTCTCTGTCGTCGTCGTCTTCTTTTTTCCTGTTTCCTGTGTGATGTCCTGTATGAAAATGTACTGCTCGTGTCATCAAAAAGCCAGCTTTTATTGGCCATTCTTCTTACGAAAAAAAACTCCTAAGGCAAATTTCAGTCAGATGTGTGAGCTCCCGTTGACGCCCACGGTTTTCAATCAAGGTGCGTTCTCTCACAAAAATTTGGATAGTCGATTTTAAAACCTCTCTTTTTTTGATTATGTAAAAAATGCTAACACACATAGCTGACTAAATGTGATGTGATGTATTCTAACTGTTGGTACACGTCATCTTGTTGTAAGGAGCAAGGGGTAGACAGAGAAGACCATGAAACCAGGTGGTTAGAATGAGGCTAGACCAGCGAACTGGTTTAAATTACACACAGTATAAAAGAGGAAATCATCCCACAGGGAAATGTGACCATTGCAACCAAAATGAAACTATAGAACATGTTTTAATACAGTGCAGTGTTTCCCTTACCATTATATTAGGGGGGCGCCCCGCCCCCCCAACGGCACCCCCCGCCCCCCTTGAAGGTCAAGTTAATTTTATTTTATTTTCGTCGAATAACGACAGAAGTAATTTATATATAACAGGTCTTTGCTTTTTTCTTTTATTCAACTAAATAGCATTAAGTTATTTATACGATGGCATGTAATTTCTGTCTCAACGTTTGCGCGTTTATAATTGTCCTCCGTATTGCGCACGGCGGAGTTCCGCCCCGATGCGCGCACACCGCGGAGTTCCGCTCCGATGCGCGCACACACACACACCCATCAGCGGACAGAGACCGCGCTTTAAACGCTCCCAAGGTGGTGACGAGGACAACACGTGTTCTGCTGCGAGCAGCAGCCAGTGTAGCTTTCCTACTCCGAATCAAAGTACAGAAAGAGCCCAAGTGCTGCATGTCTTGCCCCTGACAAGCAGCAAAAATCTAGCCACCACAGAACGACAGGTTTTGACCCAGCTTGGCTGTCAGAGGCGAAATACTCCCCCTGGCTGTACAAGACTGATCTTGGTAAGTAAGTAAATACACACATGCATGAATGAACGAATTGATAAATAAATTGCTTAATTAATAGCTAGCTAGTTAGTTATACAATGGCATTTCCTGCTTTAAACTATCACTATGTTAAGTTGATTTTTACTGTTGTTACTATCAGTTATCACTTTTAAAGCCTAACAGTTAATGTATTTACAGGTCAAAACAGACATTCGCAATAGGCTGCAAGGGGACCATCTTGCAGCCTGCATGCGGATCTCAATAAATGGGCCAGAAGTTTCAGACTATCCATACCAAGATGCTCTGGAAATGTTCTTCTAGAAGCCCAGAAAGATGCACTGCAGTGACAAAAGCTGCACACTTTGTGAATAATTAACATATTAAAATAAATCTGATGTTTAGTGTTTAGTTCAGTGTACAGTTGTTTAGTTATTGTACAGTAATTGTTCAGACATTATAATATATTGGTATACTGCAATTAAAAGAAACATATAAACACTATTAAGTGTTTGTGTGAGTGTTTTGCCGCACCACCCATAACACCACAACCCCACCCCCCCCCAAGGCCATGATCCTAGGGGAAACACTGCAGTGTATAGCATATACAGAAGAAATACAAAAATGAATTTAAAAAATAACAATTTAAAATAAACCCTAAAACAATTGAAAATATATGACACAAGAATCAGTGGATGAAACCCAGAACTGGAATGGCTACACTCTTTAGAGAATGAAAACACTCTTTAATGAATGCCATAACATTGTCCATTCTCCCCGGCCAGCACTTGGAATGAGTTTTACCCAATTATGACTTTTCTTGATTCAGAAACCACTTAGTTTAATCATCGAAATGAATAGGAGATTATTCCTGGCCATGTCTGGATTCTTAGATGTAGCTTTCATGTTTATGTGATTTTCCATTCATTTAATCATTCTTCAGGTGAACATTGTGAGTTAACAGAACACATAATTACCCCTTCCCTGCACAGATACACAGCATGCATTAAGACCAATTTGTGTTTGTGGATTTAAATGAGTTTACAGAGCTAAGTGCAAGGTCACTACATTAAAACCCATTTTCTCTCTCTGAGCACACCACCACGTGCACAGAAACATTAGATCTGGCTATTAAATTTCACCTTCAAACACCCTTACATAATGCAATAAGGATTATTCGGGGTCACCAAGAGTGTCAGAAAATAGCAAAACATAAACAAAGGGCACTGGGTTTCTGGACAGAAATGGAGCAATGCTCTTGGAAACCTCTTGGAATGTGTTAAAAGCATGGATGACACAAGAACTCTGCAGCAAACACATGGTTGTGTGGGTAAACAGGACCGGCCTAGAATTATACCAACTCCTGCAACAAATCAAATGCTTGCGTCTTACTCCAAAGCTCAACACACCGATGGCATGTCGAGCAAGAGTCTGCTGCAACCCAAACAAAACTCCAGACACATTTCCTGCTGTGAGAGGGGGAAGAGAGCTGTTTGTGTAAAGTGCTTGCAGAGTGATCTCCATAAAAAAGTAGCACTAAATCCTGAGACGGTTTCGGAGAAATGTTCTTGCTCTAGTTTTCTATTCAGTTGTATTTAAAAAACTGCATACTCAAGGAAAAAAGCCGAGAGCTTGGTGTTGTTTTTTGAAAGACAGAGGTATGCTGCAGCTTCCTTGGGAACTTCCTGATGTAAAGCAAAGGGCCAGGGGCATTATTATTCCAGAACTCATCCTTTACCAGATGTCTTACTTTTTTTAGGTCCCGGAGGAGTGGCGTCTGACCCGTGCTAACCCCTGGTCTAATAAAGGAATGACTTTCCTTGGAAGTAGCTGAAAGCAAACTGGATTGTGTGAAAACTCTCATTTGAACATAATTGTGTGTGGTTGAGGGTAGTTAGTCACTCAACAACACAGAATTTGAATATATTAATGGCTTGATTAATTCAACGTAAATCAAAATCTAAACAACACTGATGCATTTATAAACGCTTTAATTGAAAATTACATGTCAGATTATTTAAATGAAATAAATTAAGGTGAGCAAAATCTTTGAATTGAAGGTAGAAGTCCACATCATTTCTAGGAATCTAATAAAAATATGAATGCCTGGATACTAGATTCTGATTGGCTGGAATGCCCGTTAATTTACTTTTATTAATAAAAATGTTAACACTCAGCTATAGTTGAAAACTATGAGTGGCCATCACTGTTTTCACATTGCTTAACTTCACTAGATTGTTTTTTAATGTGTAATTTCATTTTCTGTCATATCTGAAAAAGAGATATGTGAGCTCATGACAGCACAAATACTGAAGCTTTACAAGCACAATAAGTTCATCCATGGTCCTCCAATCAAGATTTATATAAAAGATTTTATGCAACAGAAAAATTTAGGCTGAACAAAATGTTGAAGGATGCTTTTCCTTTTGTTTGTTCATTCATTTTTTTTATAAAGCACTTTTGAGTTGTAAACAAATCCCAGGGTGCTACAATGAAAAAAAAATGCATGTAAAAAGGGCAAAAATACAAATATCAGCAATATTTAAGACGAGTCAGTGTAGGCTTTTTTTAAAGTTTGTCTGTCTTGAAAGCCTGTCTTTTAAAAAACATTTTAAGATGTTGAGGAGCCCTTAAATGATTCTACAAATGTATACAAAGTGCTAAAATAAGGTATAAAGGAAAGCTTACTTGGCCAGATTTTCAATAATCCAAATGGATTACCGACACAAAGTACAACTTGAACCAGTGCCTCAGATTGTGAGTGCTGCATATATGAATTAAAACATAATTTGAATTCTTCTTTAAACTACAAAAATTGTACAGTTCTTAGATACTTGCTCATGAATTGACATTTATTTTTTATATTTACTTCTCCACAGACCAAAGCACACGCTTTCCTCAATGAGCCTGAAATAGAAGCATCCTTGAAACCACTATCATATAAAATGCTCAGCACATCTCAGGAGATGAATTGGCCTTCATCGCAGAACAAACAATCCCTTTAATTTGCATTCTATTGAGCCATGTCCTCTCTGAATAAACCGCTGCACGTTTATGGATGATATTCTGGAATAAGAAGCTTGTTTGCTGTTCTTAATATGATTTTCGAGTTAGTGTTATGTGCATTTGAAGATAAATTCAATCATGAATATTTACTTTTGCTACTTTCTCCATCACTCTCTATCAGTTAATGAATGTACAAACATCCACAGGAATGAGTAAATTGCATTAGACAGCATTACATTTCTTCACAACTTCTAAACTTTTCTTTTTAGTAGCTTTTTTTGAACCGTAATTTGCTAGATCAAAATTAAAAGCTTAGTTCAGCTGAAGATTAGATCCATTTTCCAAGCAAGGGTGCGTATCCCCAGCGTTTAATAGCAAATGAAAGCATTACATATGCATTTCCTTGAAAAATGACAACATTATTGGCCATCTGGCTCGGTGTGTATCAATCTCAAACTTGGCTATGAAACACACCTTAATTGCTAAATATGTGCTACCAAATGGTTTTCAGTTCCATTGATATGTAGCACTGAGACAAGCTCAAAAAAAGGAGGGGGGTTGATGGGCACGGGCCAGTTTAAATATCCAGAAAGACCTGATGAATACAAGCTATAAGGAATGTAACGTAAAATGAATAATTCCCATTCAGAGTCTAATATATTTATCAGGATAATATGAGAACATATGGCATCATTACTCAAATGTCAAAGTGCAGGCAGGCATATTTTACGTCAACCATGTATACATGTGTCTTAATATCAACTGGTCTTGCGTATGACACCCCAACATAAAAATGTAACGAGTGCAGTTTGATTCATCATGTTCACCAACTAGGATTGGCAAATGGCTGACATACATGCCTTGTGGCCATAATATAGAGCAATATTGGGTTTTAAACTTGTAGACCTCTATACTGTCTCAATATCACCTAATCTGCACTTGTGCATAGAGGATTGAAGGCAGACCTCCACTGTTTTCTATACCCACCACTCCTTACTCTAAACCTGCCTTTAGCACTTAGCAGATTACTCTGACAGAGTGACTGACTCGAGGTGAACCTTACTGATGACACACAATAGGCTTTATCAGTGACTTGCACAGCGCAAGGCTGCAGTTCTGAAGATGAGTTTCTATGATCAGGATATGCCCAGAGCTATGATTTTTCTGTTTGTTTCTTTTAATCAAAGAGACACTTTTTTGACTGGTTAGCATGATTAGCTTTAGCAGAGAGCTACCACATTTCCTTTGGCTAACATACAGATTACTACACCAGTTTCACATCCTCGCTTTAAAGTTAATTTCTAATAAACATAATGCATACATTTTAATCAAAGTGAAAGTTTAATTTTTTTAAGCTATTAGGGGTACTGCACCCACATATCTCTCTGATATGCCTATTATTAACGCATCTCCTCTCAAGCCATTCAACCTACAGCCACCAAAGTTTGCTAAGACATCCAATCTGGTTTGACCTGGGTTGCTATTTCTTTTCAGACTGATAACACTAACGAATTCTGGAAAATCACGAGAATGCTGGACCAATTAAAGGCATTGACTTAACATGTGGTCCCTGTTTTCTCTTGACCTAACAATTGGAGTAAACTTTGTAAAACTTTCAGAATCTGATAGAAACTTCAAACAGACAACACTATTGGAGGTTATCAGTCTGTGCAAGAACATTTAAACCATTTTGCAAAAATATTTGCTTTTGATATATTGAACATATAAACCACTGTGCCAAAGTATATAGGTCCTAGGAGGGGTCAAACATTTACTATTGACTTCTAATGGCCTTTTAAAATAAATAGGAAAAGGCAACAAAAATATTTTTGAGATGAAACATCATAGAGTTAGGGTTTGTTTATCTTAAGTGAAAAATTACACATTTTTCTGACCACTCCCTAGCAACCAAACTGTTTACCCTAGCAACCAGATTTTCCGAACTCTATCTTAGCTTTGGTAAGTGAGAAAGACATGGGGGTTGGTTTATAAAACTTTATAGATTTGATTGTTTTTATCTAAATTAAAAAGTCAACCTTTCACACGGCCCATTCTGTAGACCTGTGTGATGCTTTGATTCTTTGTATTCTGTTAGGTTTTTCTATGACTGGATGTACGGCGCCCAGGGCACTTTTTTTTTACACTTTTAAACTCTGAAGGTACTAATGTAACTATAGAAACCCATGAAAAATGGTTTAAATCAACTATGTGTGGGTTAAATCAATACTCTTTACTGCCTTTGAAGTCACTGCAGGGTGGCTCCTCCAGCTCTACGTCCCTTCCAGATGCCTCCGTTCAGAAAATGAACAGCGTCTGGTGGTCCCATCTCAAAAAATCTCTCACCAGGACCTTCTCCTTCACAGTTCCTGGCTGGTGGAATTCCATTGGCGTCCCATTATGGAAAGCTGAATCTCTTTACACCTTCAAAAAGCAACTAAAAACTCTACTCTTTCGAGAGCACTTACTAACTTAACTTAATTAAAAAAAACCTCTGAAGCAGTGATTTGAATACATTTCTGTACTAGCTTGAAAGTGTTCTATGTGTATGTCTTCTGATCAATCCACTTTGTACCAAACTGCTTGATGTTTACTCCTTGCTACGCTTTGGAAAAAAGCATCTGCTAAATACATAAATGTAAATGTAAATGTGGCTGCTAGTCACATGCTAGAGCTAGCTAGCATTGTTGTGTTGGTTTCTTGTAGTAGCTAAAGGGTGATTAGAGACAATTCCTCGATTTGAAAATTGAAAAAAAGAAGCTGAAGGTGTTGCATATTCTAACCTCATAAAACCCCATAGCTTTAATTGGCACGTTTTCTCTGACTCCGAAGTGATTCTTTTAATTGACTAGGGTATTTATTCGCTAAAAGGAAGCATGTAGATAGAGGTTAGAGAAACCCTGGCAAGTGGAAAGGCAGAGAGCCTGATTCACTTTGATGTCACCGGGTCAGATTTCCAGCCTTTTATTGCTGGGTTTGAAATATAACCTTGGTCTGATGACATTATTACCATTTCTATTGAATACAAATGCCCATATTTATGCTTTCCTTCTCATAGCATCAGCATATTTTGAACTGCAATAAGGTGTTTTGCCAAATGATTGGCAGCAAAGCTGTCAATGTAAATGCAGCTGACCACACGGAGCAATGATGACCTGAGTAAGAAATGTAGTATGATATACAGAAGGGAGGACAACAAATGAAGTTTGAAATCTGACAGTGATGCCACTTTCAATAAACAGACACAGTATAAACCAATAGAACCCTCAGGAGTGAATACATGATGAAATAGACCACATATAATTCTCAACCCACCTGCGTCGCAGATGTGAGCTGACAGCTTGAGAGACATGTTCACAAAGCCATCCCATGTCCTGGGGTTTTATTGGGAATTTCTAAGAATACCATCAGGTAAGTTGCTGTGTCAGGCGCAACACCAATAGTTCGAAAAAAGCATTTAAACCTATAAAGTTTCAAAAGTGTGTTCATTAAAGTGTCTTCATTCATGAATACAGCCTTGCTTTTACAGTAATGTTTAATCCAGACCTATCAAATGGTAAATAAGCAAATGGTAAAAAATGTGAATTCATTGCTGGCTTTAGGTTAGGAATAGTTCTAGTCTCTCTCAGTCACTTTACATCTAGCCCATCCAATCAAATTGAACTTGATTAAAGAAGGACACATTGATTGAATATGGTTACCTATAACAAGAATGCGTTCCCTATCACCCAAACAAAATCACACACCAAGTTTCCAGTGCTTATTTTGTCCATAAGGAGGTTCTGGAGCACCTTGAGGGTGTTGTTCCAGCAGTGTCAAAGGGAGAGAATTTTTAAGAGTCCTGGCTTTGGAATTTTTCATCACAATGTCACGGTTTCCTGCGAAAGTTTCATTTTAAAAAAGTAAATTATTTGGTTTTTGGAAGTCTCTAACAACAGGTTAAAACGCATCTGAGGTCAAAAAACACTTTTATTATCTTTTAATACATTTTAAAATGACTCAGTAATGAATCACTTTATGACTCATTCACATGAAACTTGTTCCACTCAAAACATATGTTAAAACATAACTCAAACACATGTTACACACTGAATGGAAAGTAATTTAAAAAAATGGTAATATAAGCACTTTGAGACTTTAATTTGGTGCATTTTAACGGTTAAAAAAACAAGTCAGTCTTGGAGCTTCCTGAACTTTTTTGTCAATTTTCTGGTTAAATTACTTAATTTTGGCTCATTTTAAGGATAATTTTCATTCATTCATTCATCTTCTGATTTGCTTCACCACTTAGCTAAAGGGCTACCCCCCCCCAGGGTACACTCTGGACAGGTTGCCAGTCCATCGCAGGGCAACACACACATTCACTCACAGATTCACACCTAAATTACGATTATTCAATTAACATGCAGCATGTTTTTGGGATTATGTTGGGAAACCGGAATAACAGGAGGAAACTCATGCAGGCACGGGGAGAACTTGCAAACTCGGTCCAGGAAAGTCACGAACAAGCCTCGAACTGAAAACCTTCTTGCTTCTAAGGCTTCCCTCCTTGTGTAAATTTTAGTTAAATGATCTAATTTGAGGAATTTTTGCCTTACAAATGTTGATCCTGGAGGAAATTTTGTACGTTTGTACTAAAGAATAACCAGGTATTTGATCACACGTTGGGGATAGTGTTGTATACCCCCCTTCCCCTCAACTTCGTGGAAGTTTACAGCAAGACATGGTTGGCAAAAGTTGTTCAACAATGATTTTACTGTCTTTCAGTAACCTCCCACACTTAAAGAATTAGCTTCAACTGCATTTGATTGACTGGCCGTTGAGTGGAAAAGTGAGTAGATCACATGCTAAAACGGTCAAAACCAACCTTTGCAGCAAGCGCCATGGATTCCAACATAATTCAGTGATTGTTAATAAAGCAACATTTCTACAAATCTTTGCTAAATACATCTAAGAATTTGTGGTGTTGGAACTACAGTGCTGATGTGTAGTATAGAGCTTTGTTCCACATTTGTTTAAGGTGCTGCTCTGCTTGATTACACAAGTTCAATATCATTGGTGCTATTCATTCAAATGAGATGCCTGCTCACCCACTTTCCAATCAAGAAAATTAATTTGGGCCTGCTCTTAATATAACTGCTCTGAACAATACTCACATCAGAACAGAAGCAAGTGGAGATTTATACGGCACATGGGTGCTGCTGGCATACCAGTGGTTCAATGGTAGAAACTTATTTCCAGACAATTATGAATATTTCAATCAGCATCAAGCTTTAATTTCGTTCTTCAAAATAATCAGTCTGTGTGGGGCTGTCACTAAATAAAAAGAGAGAGAAAGATAGGTCTTCTGTTTGGGGAAAGCACCCGTCAATCTAGACTGAAGCAGCGGGAAAGCATCTGGCTCAGCCAATCAGGAGAGGTCCCAGCACAGCAGGTCCGGGACCAGGAAGAGGGAGGCCATCTGGAGCGAGCTGGACTCTGAAAGAACCACATGTCTAATGGATGACACACGGAAGAAATACTAAGACATGACATGGTTTAATAAAGTGTGTCTTGGTTAAAAGCGTCACTCAGACAACAAGTCTCATAACGCTCTAATGAGTGTAAATCCCAGTGCTCTGATACACATGCACCTTCGCTTTGGCATTTACCAGCCTGACAGATTGGGTATCTGCATATTATTGATAACCAGTTGGAGTTCAATTTAACAAAGCACAAATTGCATCACTGTCTGAACAGGAAGCTCAATGGAAACAAACAAATTCACCGGAGTGTATCTGTTACATTTATAAATCAGAAAGCCAGCTGTTAGTTCATCATATAAGGACAATGGTTTGAACATTAAAAATGGTATAATTTATAACTTAAATCATATATTTCATGATATAATGTTAAAATCATTTTAAGCTCCTTACTGATAAGCTCCTACAGCTGGGTAAACAGACATCATGATAAACTGTTGCAGTTCCAATGTCATAAAATATAAGTACAACCTAAAATTAAACCTTGCAACACATTTATGAAGAATACTTTAGTTGGCCTGAAAAAATTTTTTTTTCATATATTAAAAACAGAAAACTATACATTAAAGGGAAATGTGACACGTTCCTAAATATAAATCAGGGGCCCAAGACCAAGGTGGTGGGGTCCGAATTTGGTGTCAACAACATGTAATCATGGGTCCATCCTGCCTTGTATCAATGGTTCAGACTAGTGGTGGAGGTGTAATGCTGTGGGGATATTTTCTTGGCACACATTGGGCTCTTTCTTATCAATTGAGCATTGTGTCAATGCCACAGTCTCCCTGAGTATTGTTGCTGACCATCTACATCTTTTCATGACTACAGTGTTCCAACCTTCTGATGGCTACCTCCAGTAGGATAATGTTCCGTGTCACAAAGTCATCTCAGACTGGTTTCTTGAAGGTCAATGAGGCCTTCTGTACCTTCTGAATCTATGCCATGAAGGATTAAGGCAGTTCTGAAGACAAAAGAGGGTCAGAGGGTAGTAGGAAGGTGTACCTAATAAAGTGGCAAATGAGTGCACATTATCATGCAGTATTTTCTCTCAATAATATTTACAATCAGATAAAAAATCTGAGATGCATTAAGGTTTACATAAACATCATGGTTTCAATTTTGGCTCTAGTTTTCCGAAAACTTTAAACTGTTGTGGAACACCACAGTTAAGGATGTATTTCAGGAAACAAGACAGGACAAAAAATAAATTGAGCACTACTTTTAGCAAATCATCAACTTGATTAATAGTGGATTACACATTATAAAAAAAGTGACCCAATTACTGACATAAATTAGAACCCGGCATTACCACCATGCTAATAAGCACAGAACATAATTGCATTTACTGCAGTATAGCCAGATGAGACAGATAAAGTCCCTCTCTATCTCATTAATCTCTCAATAATGTCCACTGCGTATTTTGCCCATTATCACAATGATTGTACTGAGAATATTTCATGAAAGAAAGACCTCTCTGTATTTCTCTGGTTTTCTCTGGTCCTTGTAAAGAACACAAAACAGATAATTACCAACTCTCAAAAATAAAAAGTCGCTTTTGTAAAATAAGCTGAAAGGAGAAACTCTTCAAGCTTTGAGAAGATAAAGCCCAAAACAAAAGCGAGATGAATGGTCTCAGGATTAGCTTTAATAGCAGTAATTACCAGGAGGGAAAGCAGCCGGAGCTCTTTCCTTTCTGGCCATGGCTTAAGGCTGGAGGTGAGTGATGTTCCGGGGGAGCTATAGGACTCTCTATAGCTGTTCGACCAGCTGCCCGAATGTCTGCTTGCATTCATTTGTAAAACACTTGGGCAAACCCTCCACCAAGGACCACTAAAATCTCTTCTCAGTCCCAATAATAAAGAAAGAGGCTCGTCCAATCAGACTGTTTCTTGAATGACAACCCATGGTGGATAGCGATGATGAGAGGCCCTTAAATTACACCAACTCAGACAGCTCGCCTCTAACACTCAAGCCACATGGAGCGTCCAAATGAAATACAATTATCCCCATTGGCCTTATAGAGAGTGCTAGCAGGGGTGTTGTTGTTTAGAGACACAGCCTTCAGAAATGCAAATGGTGGATTAATAAAAAGTCCACCGCCTTTGAATGAGAGTGTTAATGTCTGACCCACAACCAGTGCCTGAAGGTGGTGCAAGACCAGTCTTGTGTGGCAGCTGCACTCGTGTGAATGGAAGGAGAGCAGGTGAAGATACATTGAATGGAAACGGTCAGATGTTAGACAGTAAGATATCACAGAATGAAACATACAAGTACAAAACCACAGACCTTATGATATAAGACTATTTTAAAAGCATTATATTTTATGGAATTAGTATTTCCTCAGCTGCCGTGTAGCTCAAGGCATAGCAATCAAAGCTCGAAACTTGCCAGTGACTTTCCTGGGAAGAGTTTGTATGTTTTCTCTGTGCTTGCATGGGTTTCCTCTGGGTACTCCGGTCGCCCCCACAATCTAAATGAATTGGCATACTGTAAATTCCCCCATAGGTGTGAATGTGTGTGTTGCCCTGTGATGGACTGTTCACCTGTCCTGTACCCCCTACTTTCCCTCAAAAGTGGACTTCCGTGACCGCAAAAGGGAAGAAGGAATGAATGAAGTATCAAAATGTTCCCAAATAATGAAAACGTCTGTGCAGCACTGGATTCATTAGAACAAATGAGTGGCAGCAGAATCATGATTAGGTTTAGTCTCTTTTTAACGCTACCGTCGCCTGTCTCAATACCAAACATGGGGGTGCTTTTATCATGCCTAACACTAGGAAAGCAATATCGTGACATCTACTTTTAAATTCTGCTTGTGGTTTTACCATTATAACTGAGACAAGCTGCCTTTGCTAAACATCTCTCCTTAAAAAAACAGGAAACATGAAAGTGTATCATGATCAGATTTAATAGTTTCTACGGTGTGTAGAGTTTGCGTATATCCAGCTCACTGATACCGATTTAGTAAAGGCCAATCTGTAGACAAACACAATTACTGAGAGCCCTAGATTCTGTCTTGATTTACGAATTTGTTTCTGATGACGGTCAGAGCTCATGTGGACCCCAAATTGAAACACCAGCACACCTTCAAGTGTCTTCATTTACCAACATATGAAGCACTCAAAACAAACCCTCTCCCCTTTCACCCGAGACTGTGATTTAAACTCATTGGACTAATCATAAATCACCTTCTCTGCACATCTCCTTGGTTCTAGTGAGCTCAGTTGGGGCTCCAAGACTCTCGAGCAGCAATTAAGTCCTGAATGGGAGTGATGGTGTGCTGTGACCTGCTCTGACCTGCTCATTCAATGGCCACTGCATTCACTCTCCATTCAGCATTCAGGCCACTGGCCACTGATTCCAGCACTATTATCCTGAGCACAAAATAAGGTCACCGGGTCAATTTAGAGAAATGCAGGCTTTGTCATAAATCAGTCTGATCCAAAAATGCTGTGCTTCAGCAATTAAACCCTTGTTTGCAGGCCATAGGAATTCTGCATGATACATATTGATTTTTTAAAACACTAATGATTTAAATATGATTCTCTCAAAGTAACGAAGAGGTTACAGAACTTTCTTTTGAACATTGCAGATTATAGGGTAAGCTGTATGAGCTCATAGTTTTGCTTATAATAATGCATGCAATTAAGTATATGAAAATTCTTAATTACAGTAAAGGGTTATCTCTAAATATAACAAAAAATGAAAGCCCATTGTTCTGTTTCCTGGAAATTATCCAATGGATTGTATTAAGACCCCCTATAGGCTTTCCAGAGTTACTGTCCTCCAGCAAACATAAACAGAAAGTCCCTTAACAAGCCTCAGCAGACAATATTGAGCCATCTTTGATCCCGTCCCTTGCAGGATATCCACTGTACACCACTAATGATTTTTACAGTATTGCTTTATCTGCTCCAGAGCTCATTAGAGGTAAATACGTTTAATCACTGTTTAGCAAGTCGATGGCTAATACACTAATCACCGTGGCACAGGGCAACTTTCTGTTCTCATGGAGAGCATCTTGAATGAGACTGCGGATGCTGTGCTTCTCTAGCAGATGCAGAGGGCTCAAGTTCATTTGTTTTTAATGTGTCGCCGCACCTTCATTTTCTTTAAAGTATGTGTATAATGAGTCCAAAAAGCGTCATCTTCCGCAATATACTGTATTTCATGTTATTATGTTAATATTAGAGTTAAAACTGTTTTAGTCAGTGGTCTTCTGCAGGAATTGTATTGGTATTATTATTACAAGTGGTATGGAAGTGGATTTTTTTTTCTTGCAATGGAATTTTTTTGTGAAGTTTTTGGTTCAAATAAAAATAGTCACACTTTTCCTTCAATTTGCTTACAATAATTCTAAGTCAGTGATGTGTGGTTAGATGAGGCAGGTGAGGGCAATATGGGAAGAAAAAATAAAATACAATCATTATATGTATTCAACAATGTGTACTTCATCATTTATTTACATATAATTTTTTAACCTGTTTTTTTATCACTGAATTTCACATTTACTGGCATTCAGATACTAATGGGGCACTTGAATGGGATGTTGTGTGGCAATGGGGATTAATTAATTGTTATTATTATTATTATTATTATTATTATTATTATTATTATTATTATTATTATTATTATTATTATTATTCAAGAATGACATGGTGTCGCAGTGGGTAGCACTGTGGTCTTCAGTTAGAAAGTTGTCGGGTTGAGGCTCGCCGGTGACCTTCCTTGAAGGAATTTGCATGTTCTCCATGTGCTTCCATGGGTTTCCTCCGGACACTCCAGTTTCCCTCAAAACCCCCAAAAACATTTCAGACACTTCAGAAGAAAAAAAATTTAAATGACAGAATTCTACAAAATTTTAATTAAGCTTTTTAAATAAGTAACAGAATTCTTGAATGTTTCTGCATCTGCCTTTCACTCTCCCTCTCTCTCATTTTAATATTTAAATATTAAAAGGTACAGTGATTAAATTTGGTGGAAAATTCTATAAGAGGAATTCATAATTTGTTTTAACTCTAATGGCTTTTTAATTGTGATTTGTTACCATCAATTAAAGAAAACCTTTCATAAAGTCTCAATTACTCCCACTCCTCTCCTCTCCTCTCCTCTTCTCCTCTCCTCTGCTTTCTCTCTCTAGGCAGATATATAGTTTCATTTATTTCTGGTTCGCAGTTTGATCAGACAGAATCATGAATGTGTATATTCAAGAGAGCCATGTATGTAAGCCAATAAAATAAATCGAAAGAAAAACGATGTAAAAACTCATCGATGCAGTTGTTCAAGAAACTCCCAGAGCAAGCAGGCTGCACATTTTATCATTCATTATTTCAGCTATGAACTTCCAGCACAAAGACTAATATTTCCAGAACATTGGCAAAAAAGTATGGTGCATAATCTGGCTCATTTTAATACCCAGCATAAGTGCACATTAATGTGAGGCAGTGAATAGGCCATAAAGCAAATATTGGCCTCTTATCTTGGTGACTGTAAGAAGCAGAGCATGCAGGATCATTTTCTCCAGAAGAGCTGCCACATCTCTTGCGATGGGCCAAGAGCTTGCATTATTCAATTATCTCCCTAGCTTCTCAAATACAATTTCCCTGCATAAATCACCCAAATGATCCCTTTGACTGTCAGGGTCTAGCGGTGGATTTGTTCAATCCTATCAGCTGAGGCCCAGCCAGGTTATGCTTTATCCAGCTTCTGTGCTCAATATCTAGCGAGATGCACCAATTGTCTGTTTGGAGGTTCAAATCTTCTGCTATCACTCTCAGTTCCTGATAAAAGTGACACTAAGCATCCAGCCTCCAAGTCTGTAATCCATTATGAAGAAAGAGCATGCCAATTTAACAAATCCACCAAGCGGTGACCCCCTAGCCTTGACCTTGTAAACAGCACTATGGGGGGAGATTGTGCACTGTAGGAATATCTGGTCTGGAGACTGAGCTGGGCGTCTAATAATACTTTAAAAGACAAAATTATTTATTTTTTTCTTTTTTTTTTTTTCAAAACGCCATAACTCTTTTTTGATGAATTTGAGTTCAAAATGTGTGTGTGTGTTTTTTATCAGTAAAACAGTGTCAGATCCCATATAATCATTTTGGACTGAACTGCTGCCCGGCCAAGCAAGTCAGTCCTGCAGTCTCTCCTTTCTGACCTTGGGACATCTCCACTGGACTTTTATCGACGGTCGTCAGCTGGAAAATGGCCTGATTCTGTTCCTTTTGCTGAAACTTTTGCTGCAAATGACAGCCGCAATTTTCCCACCTCCTCAGCACCTCATCTTCTTTGTGCTGTGCTTGGTTTAATGCAGTTTTGGCATTTTCTGAAAAAAAATTGACAGGCGTTTATTTCAGTTTAGAAAGAAATAGGATAAACCAGGACTTGGCAAGTATTGTTTTTTTTTTTTTTTTCAGGAAAGTTAATTATGGGCTTTTCAAGTGTGAAAAATGAAATACATTTATTGCCCTTTGGAACAAAACTCCTAATTTATTTACTGAATAAATCTTGCACAAATGTAAATGTGATTGTACTGGTTCAGGAAAACTTGTGCAAACTGTGAAGATTCTCAGATGGTGTACTGACACAATTAATATTTTTAGAACAAAGTTTTGCCACTTATCTCTAAAAAAGGTAAGATTATCTAAAAAATGAAGAAGAATATTTTATTTTTTGATGAATAAATTGCAGCTATAAAGGTACGCTTTTTTTAAAACAGCTGTGGTACCCAGAAAAAAAAGTTTATGACAAGTTTCCGCCTTCTTGCAGGCTTTACTTTGACTTTCTGTTTGGTACAACCTTACAAGTTATGCAAAAACTCAAAATATTTGATTTGTTTTTAATAACTTTGACAGTAAAAATTAATGAAGTATAATGGACTAATAAAATATAACAGACTATTTTCACTCAAGAAATTCTAAACGTTGTTTATGTATGATCCTGGAAAACAGTGAACAGCAGCACTAAAGTATTTGCAGATCAAGTCTCAAATATTTGCAATAAATGTGATCTTAGTAGTTAAATAAGTATAGATTTGCTTATGTGTTTGAATTTCCAAAGCCTTGAATTATAATATGAAATCACAAATGTCCATTTATGGTATCAGCTTAAAATCTTCTGTTGAAAAATAAAACCAAAGCCAGTTCCATCCCGGATGAAACAACTTTTTGCTGAACAATCCTTTCATACCTATTGTGTTTTGGCCAAGTTTCAGTCATGCCTGAGAAAAAGGTCCTGGGGTCAGTGTATTTTGAGACCCCGCTGGTAGCGATAAATGCAAACATTTGCCCTAAACCTTCCAAATCCATGCTCATCATTCACTCTGTGTTCGGGAACATCTGCACCACCCTGAACCAAACAGAGCAACTCCACTCTTCTCCAGACAGCTGCTGCTCACTCTGTTTAAGAGTCAGAGTTTCACACAGCCAAGCTGCAGGGCTGCTTAGAGACTTGGGAGAAAAGCTGCAGGGACAAAAGCTGCAACAATGTTCTGCCAAATACAATAGGAAAGAAGACCTCCAAACCCTCCCGAGACCAACGCTGAGTGAGGAAGGAATTCTTTTATGTAGTTTTTAAGCCCTCAGATTTCCCCCAATGCACACATCCATCAAGCTGCTCAATTTTTCTAAGACAATCCTGAACACAGCCAGAAATGATCCAGATGTTATTTCATGTGTTTGTCTTGGACTACAAATTACATTTGTCTTCTTAGAAGAGGATTATATGTGTGAGCAAATGAAAATCTTTCTTGCCTAATCTGAAAATCAATCAGATGACATATTTGTCTGTTAAAACTCTGACCAATTAATGGAACAATGATGCCATAGTTGTGCCAGTGTGAAAAAAAGAGTGTAATGCATACAAATCCTGTTTAAATAAATAATAAAGATTAAAGTTTTGATTGAACAATAAGAGTTAAAATGCCAAATAGCCCAGCTATAAAACTGTCAAAGACACAGCTGTTTCGCAATTCCTTGAAAACACACTTTTTAGAATAAATGAGTGAGCATAGCAGTGATTCATCTGTTTCGTTTATCAGCTGTTTGTATGAATCATTGAATCATTACTCATCACTTAGTCACATGGCGGTTGCCTTTTTTTGTTCCATCATTTGAGATCAGATATCAAAACACTGATTTTCTGAAAGTTTTTTCCTTTTATTTAATTATTATTAGATGTTTAAAGTAAATGATTAAAATAATGAATCTTATAAAATACACATTTTAAAATAAATACATCAAACTGCCTCTAGGGGGTGAAATGAGTCATGGAACCATACCCATGACTCTACAACTTCTCTATGACAACTTCTCTACAACACAAAAGTAGTAATCGAGTAGCATATTGAAAACTTGTGAATTTTATATCAACTGTGTAAAAGTTAACAGCAGTTTAAGAACAATTATTTGCCAAACATGTAACATGAACAGTCAGTAAAGTCACCGTTCAGATTGTTCCACGGATCAGGAGTCACAGATCGGATCTACCGTATTTTCGATTTTTAGTAAAAAAAACAAGACAAACATACCGGTCCGTTTTTTCTTTGCTCCCACTCATCACTCTAAAGTCCAACATTCGTTATCACCATCACTGTTCCAGTGCAGCATTGCCCCCACATTAGTAATACCGTAATAACCAGTAACATTGTCACTACATTACTAATAATAGCTAGTAAGATTGCCCCCACATTAGTAAAAATAGCTGGCACAATGCAGCTGCTTACCTGCTCCTTACGATCCGCACTATGGTAGTAAAGACGCTCAGATTACAAACTACTCCAAGTTTGACGGCGAACTGCAATGATAAACGCTGCTTTGTTAACACACACCACACTAATCCGTAATGCCACTTTCAAGCAAGTATGGCGGCCATATTCGTTCAGAAAACACGTTTCATTTGTTTTTAGTCTCGATCAGAGTTCGGTCATGTTCTCACCACATACAAGCCACTCTAGAGGTTTTTTTTTTAATCGCAGAGAAAAACTCCACATCCAACTGTTGATGTGAGGTGGTTAAAAGGTGAGGGGATCCTATTGGGTGATCAGGTGGACACCATCCATCAAGCCATCTGAAATCATAATTGGCTTGGAGAGTCATGTAGCTCCATGAACTGTGTTTTCTTGATCATCCAATTATGGCTGACATTTATTACCCCACATTGCTAGAAGAACCAGATGTTTTAGTCCCTTTGGTCATTGGTATGGAGTTAGTTAAACAGAAAGCAAGGCAGGACTGTGAGATCATCAGGTGACATGCCCCAATGGTCAGAAGCTGTTGATGGTAGAAAGCAACCCTAAATCCAACTGGTAGAAGATTCATTTCAGAATTCACCCTAAATTCATCTCAAATCACCTCTACTGGGAAAATTCTGAATTTCTGGCCATTTTTGGATCCTTCAGCTGCTAGTGTCGGAATATTTCTTCCTCTCATTAGATACGTCTACTCTATCTTCCCACGATATTTCGATGGGGTGCCCCATTGAACATACACTCCCCAGACTCCACCCCCTGCAGGACTCTCTATTTCCATCTCTGTGTGAGAAGCAAAATAACAAGAGGGCAGTAAAACACAAATGGTATTGGTCCAAAGTTATTCTGTTTGTGTTTTTTACATAAAAAGAAAATCAACTGACTGAAATGATATAAAGGGATATGATTTTGTCATTTTTTCTGGTTTACCCTTTTGGATATCTATAGAATTGGACTTTCATTTTGACAAACAAGTGAAATAGAAAAAATCCGGAGCAAATTCACTTTTCGTGCAATTAGAGTTTCACTGCCAGTTTTATGAACTAGAATATATTAGCTTCCTTTTTATAGGTGCTTCATCATTCATCATCAAAAAATCTCCAATGACACAAACACGTCTTGGGAACGACTTGGAAAGCAGGGTGCTGTCATCCCTCAGGCTCATATCAAGATCAATCATCACTCACAATGATTCAGAGTGCGATGAAAAGAAAAAATGTCAATTTTACAGGAGCCATCAATTGACTGGGTTGGACTGACAGGAAGAATGAATATGGAGCCGAGCGTCAGATCTACACCTGTACAAGTGAGTGAAAGCTGGATCAAGAGCTCATTAAAACCCCAGCGTGATCCCGTCTCAATCCCTGTGGAGTGCCAGTCATCACACTCGCTATCTGATAAACACAGCTTCAGAGAGAGGGGGGGTGGAGGGATAGATAGATAGAGAAAGAGAGAGAGATGGAGGGGGGGCGGATATTAGGCTATCTACAAGTTCAGAGGATCAGGATAAATTTTTTATCTTCAGTTGTTAAACAGAAAAAGCTTATTGCAGAATAAAGGCCAATACAAAATTACCCCAAAAATTTTGTTGCAAAGTGTCATGCGACAATGCGCCTCAACCAAAAACCATGGGCGCCAACAGGCGCCAACATCACACATTGTACCGAACAAGTGATGTGAATGAACAAGAATTTTGCCATATCATGAGTGCTATATGGGATCCGTTTGGAGAATGACCAATGAAAGCTGGCTCTTTTGTTGACATAAGTAAAACGTAAAAAAACTGCTTGGTGGTGCTCAAGTTGAAGTCTACTCATTTCCTGTTTCCCCGTGTGGTGTGGAGTACATCTGATGTATCTTCAGACAGGGAGTGTCATTGCATCAATATTTTCCACGCAGACAAAGGGAACCTTAAAGAGAAGCCATCCGAAGATTCGTGCGAATCTCAATTCGGATCATTGTGTAGAGGCCTTCATAGAGTAAATAATTACACCCGCAAAAAACTGGGTGTATCATTTCCAAATCGATTCATTGGTAAAATGAAACAGCTTGTTTTGCTACCAAGGCTTGTCTATGTCTTGCTCTACGTGTTAAATTTGAACAGAGTATCATTCGCATACATCATGTAGCAATGATGGTCAGCCAGTGAACAGAGAAATACACTAAGATCAAGCTTAGTAGTGGCAGCAAAAGCTGACAGAGACAAAATTGAGGACAGAATTCTTTATAAATCCAAAATCTAGTCTGTAAGGGGTAGAGAGGCCAAGTAAACTGTTACTTAAAAAAAAAAAACACATGCTGCACTAGTCACAAAGAAAGAGACCAAAAAAATACTGAATCACACCCAGCACTGCAAATCTTACCTGCAAACAGAAAAAATGGATAGAGAGCAAATAGAGAAACGTGCTACACATAGCACAGACCACAATGTAAAGTTAAAGAGGGCGTTATATGCTCATACGATTTGCTGTCTTTTTGAGTCATTTTGTGCATTCCTCTCGTTTGTTTTGCACACATTTTCCTATCTTACACATGGTTACTCACCCCCCCCCCCAAAAAAAAGAAGAGCTATACGATGAATGTGGCGCACTCAGACTCAGAGTTTCCTCAGGGGTGGGAAGCCGAAGGAGTGAAAATCTGTCCTTTTGTCTGGTGTTAAAATAGGTTTGATGAGCTCTGAGTTGCAGACTGCAGTTGTCAAAGGCCTAGTGCTCTCCAGTGAGAAATGATTCCCCTCATTTCAGAGCCCCTCTCTCTCTCTCTCGTGTTCTCGCTCTCTAACATGCATGCTTCAGCCTCAGAGAGCTTCAACAGAGCCAAATGAAGTGAGCCCAAGTAACAAGAAAGTGCATAAAAAGCCTTGTGTGACTGCCAGAGCCAGTCCAGTTCTACTTAGACAGAAAGAAAGAGACTAAGTGCTCCCATTCACTCCTTAGCTTCAATGAAGGAAGTATCAGGCTCTTCTCAACATACGCACTACTACACTCCTTTTCCACCTCTCTCTCTCTCTCTCTCTCACAGAGGCATTTCATCTGATTATGAGTACTTTGCAATCTGCGACAACATGATTGATGCTCCACTTTCATGAGGGGAATTTTAACAGCACCTCTTCAGCGCTCAGTGCACACCCAATTATGCATCTGTGCCAGTAACCTTGAATTTATGTTGCCATAGCAACAAATAAAAGAAGTAAAAAAAATGAGGAAAAGAAAAAAATGGTCATGCATTATGGATTATCATTGAAATTCTACACCCCTACCCAGCATAATGAGAGCTCAGGACTTAATCAAATCAGCCATTGCCGTTGCCACAAGCTGAAGAACTGGCTCCCATTGTTGGGACGAATAGAAAAAGGCAGCAGGCCTGAGGAGCCGGCAGCTGCGGGGCTGCAGTCTGATAGATGGCTCCCATATACATCAGTGAACATATAGACAGATGGTCCTCAATGCTTGGAATTTCCAACCCAGGAAGCAGCTGCTCAGACTAACCTCTGCTGTTCATCTCACCTTGTTGTCATGGAACATTGAGCAAGGAAGGAGAATGTGGACAGCTTCACTTGGAGCCCTGCCTGAGACACAGTTTGTGCCTCATTCCTTTCCTCATGTGCCTTTCCCTCTGGAACCCTTCTCTCTTTTTGATCTGGAAGGGTGGAGACAGACCAGAGCCTTCCCTCATGCCAGCTTTCAAAAGAGGGATAAGGCGAGCAGCGTAAATCGGATTTGCTATTACTACCAGTCTCTTTCTCTGTTGCCCTCTGAAAGATGACATAATTGTGAATCACATCACTGGCTGCTGATTAGGAGTGCCGTGGACGAGATGTTTACAATGGCTTTTTTCACAAAGAGTTTATTTGAGACACAAATGTTGACTGACTTTGACTGTAATAAGTAAAGAAAATGAAAGGTATATTTTTAACCTGAAATTTACATAAAAAGCGATTATACGTTGAGAAAATGCTTTTTAGAATTTTACTGTCTAGAATTTACTTCCAAAGAGTGATGTTTGGCTTTGTTTAGATGATGCTAAAAAACTATTTTTTTTTTCTAAAAGTGTGTGATCAAAAAAAGATCATCACATGTTGGATAGTGGATGCACTTAGCATACTTTTCTCTATCAGACTTGACAACTGCACTGAATGAAAAGAATGATGGACTGGGCTATGCCATCCAATCTTAGGTGGAAACCCCATTTACTTAGCAAGGGCATTGCCATTGTGTCATCAGTTGGTATTCCAGCATGATAGTGGGTCAGAAAGAACATTAATATCCTGGACTACATTCCTATATAGACTCCATACCTCCAATTTAATATTTAGTGATGGATTTAGGGCACCCTTCACCGAGAAGGTTGCCGATTCAAGCCTCGTCTGTGACTTTGCATGTTCTTGCGGTCCTTGCATGGGTTTCCTCTGGGTTTCCCCCACATTAATTAAATAATCTAAATGTGCATGCTGCCCTGTGAAGGACCCTGAAGTACGCTGGAGATATGAACCAACAGACACCTGCCACCAAGGTTATACAAGGTTTATACCACCAAGTACCAACTCAAACACTACAAACACTTTCCTTCATTTAAAAGCAAATCAATTTTAAACTGCATTTATTCATGTCACTGTTGGTAAATGTATGAATTGGGTGGCCTTCTAGTCAGAAGGTTGATGGATCCAAGCTTGCCGGGGACCTTCCTGGGAAGAGATTGCATGTTCTCTGGATAGTCCAGTTTCCCCCACTTCCCAAAAAACATTCATCAGGTTAATTGATTAATCAAAAGTCACCTTAGGTGAGAATGTGTGTTTTGCCCTGTGATGGACTGGCAACCAAGCAAGAAGATGAAGGAATGAATGTATGAATTGCTAGACCAAATATTCAAAATCATAAGGGCCTCAAATACTTATAAGGGCCTCAAATACTTACTTATCATGTGATTTTCAAGCAAACACTAGTTGTTATTTTTGGACTAAATCTTTTACTTGATTGCAAACTGTTGATATGTATTTCCAAATCTAGAAAAACATTTTTTTTTCAAACTATCTGCTGCCATGCACTTTTTCCTCTACAAATGGCACCATCTGATAGATGACATAACTGCGAACCAGAGCTTTTGCTCCTGATTAATACAAAAATAGTTTTGCCCCAGGTTCTTTTCAAGCTATCAGGAATGCCTCCATTGCTAGATACATTATTGATCACTCCTTTATTTCTAAAATGTATAAAACCATTTTTAGCTGAAAGGCACATGGAGAAAGGTGCTTGAAGTAGCTCAGTCAGTAACTGCTGCCTTTGGCTGACTGAAGCACGGCTGTGCAGTGGGAATTGGCAGGCAGGGATAAGAAGAAGCTCAACTGCAAGATGTTAGTCACGGGCTTCCAACATCCTAATCCAGTCCCACAGAGAGACGTGAACTAGTTCCACAAAAGAACTGTTTTAGCAACACATCTACACCACAAAGACAGCAAATGACACACTGGGAATCTCTGGAATAAACTGATAGTGATGCTAAAAACAGAAAAAAATGGTTAAATAAGGAAAATGGGTGAATCAATTTCACAAAACATGGCAGGTTGAGATTATGTAAATCTAGAATGACAACTGTTCAGGTACTTTGGAATATTTGGATAAGCAGGTGTCATCCAAAAATCGCGAGGTCGTGCCTGGTGAAATCTGCAGCAATGTCACATGAAGGCATGCAAGTTTTTACACTTTCTAACTGAGGCGCCTGTTGCGTTTCACAGCAACAACTTCCCTACAGCAATGGAGAAACTGACACAAACCTGTAGGAAGGGCTAGGCAGAGCTTGAACTTTGTGCTCATGGTATTCAGAATTCATAAACTGTGTTTGTCAGCAATGATCCACTTGTGACTCACCAAGAGTGACATTCTGTTCAAGTTAAAACAAACATTGACATCAATTACTTGAGGTGCTAAGGTCCACAAACATAAGAGCTACAAATAAAGGAAAAGCACACTAAAAAGTTTACAATATATAAACGAAATTATCTTCTGAAGCTTTAGTTTAAGTTAAAAAATATTATTAACTTAGAAACCATACTGTCTGCTTCATATTGTGTTGTCCTCAGCTGGAAAAATCATCCAGGTCTAAACTAAAGGTACACAACAATAACAATTTAAGTGTGACTTTACAGAATGAGCACTATGCATTTCATTTATATTGTTTTTCAAATGCATTTTTTACTTCTTTAAAATCATCTTAATTTGACATCTTAACCGTTTTTTTTTTTTTTTGCTCTCTTTCATGTTCCCATGAATGTTGTTTTAACACGTTCACATTTGGTCATATGTATGTGCTATTAAAAAGGATGTAAGAAGCTTGAACCTTCCTTTGATGGTTTTAGAATGAGTCACAAGTACACTTGGATCTAATTAGCATTTAATTAATGATGCATGAATATGCAAAACAGCATTTAACAGCACTGATTACCTTCTACCTATTCACAGACCCACAGTCAAACATGTCTGACATGTACCTGCCATATGTAAACTCTCTACAGAAAGTAAGGATTTTCTGGTTATATGTGGTAAATAAGCATTTTATAATAAACTTATAATAATTTACGTTATTGCATCATGGGTCATGAACTAGATGTTTTTTTTTACATTGCTCTGGCCATAGATTTCAACCCGTACATTGTGTATGGAAAGTATTCTGACCCCTTAAATTCTCACTCTTTGTTATACTGCAGCCATTTGCTAAAATCCATTTCAGTTAATTGTCCTCATTAATATACATACAGGACCCCAAAATGACAGGAAAACACAGAATTGTAAATTTTTTTCAAAATCAAAAGTCCTATCTGGAACCTTTGCCCCGTATTTAATAGAAGGGGAAAAACCTCCCTGCACATCCTCCCCAGTTATGTGAGGCTGGATGGTGAACGTTGGTGGACAGCCATATTTTAGGTGTCTTGTATTGAGCCTTGTGATGAACTTCCTTGTACATGTCGCCATTCAGGAACAGTCACAGAGTTGTTGTGAAGCCATTATCTTGCTGGAATGTAAACCTTCACCCCAGTCTTAGATCCTGTGAATTTTAGAAAGTTCAATGTTTGATAAACAAGATTTCCAACTTATCAAGCACTCGAAAAAATACAGGGTTTCACCACTCTTTCCATGCAGTCAAGTAAGTGTGAACATCTATAAGAGTACATACAAGGAAGGAAGGGAGAGAGAGAGAGAGAGAGAGAGAGAGAAAGAAAGAGAGAAAGAAAGAGAGAAAGAAAAAATGGTGTGAAAACCACCATTCAGCTAGCACACTCTGGTCAGATAATTCAGTAAAAATACAGCAGATAACAGTTTAAAACTGTTTCAGCAAAACCAGTGTCCAATTGACCTTTTTAAAAATGTATCTTTGGTAAAAATGGAAAAGTAAAAACACATTTGTTCTTACAAAGAACAAACAAAAAAAAACATTGTTGAACCTTTCACTGTAGCCATATTCTGCTGGAATTTGTCAAATGATAAAATAGTGAACTGACAAATGATAAAATTAATAAACAATGAAATAATAGTAAAAAAAAATGAATGGCTACACGGATGCCTTTCAGTAAAAAGCTTTCAGGTTTGAGGAGAGGTGGTGGTCTTCCTCAGAAGAGTTTTTATGTTCTAACTCTGTATGGGTTTTATCTGGACAAGAGACAGGTTACAGACTAAAATGAATACACTAAATTGCCACTAAATTAGGATTGAGTTTTACCCTGTGATAGACTGGCGACCTGTCGAAGGTGTTTCCCTGCCTTTTGTCCAAAGCACTGTCCTGACAAGTGCTCAATTAATGAATTAATAAATTAAAAATATAAATGAATGATAAACATTGATAGAATCACGCTTACTATACGTTGTTCTCTTTGAACAGATTTTTTTAGATGTATATCTCAATTTACCTAATTTGAGAAAGATTAGATTAGAATTTCAGGTCATGGAAGCAATGAGGAGTAATGGAAAACATTATTTAAGAAAGCTACCATCACCACTGAGGCATTTGATACGGATTGTATATGATGTAAGTGTGCATCACTGGACATATTTATTACCACTTTAAAACATGATTGTCTCTATCTTGTGATTATAGAATCAAGGCTCTTTCTCCAACACTTAACTTGAAAAACCCACCAAGCTGAAATGAAGAAATCTGACAAAATTATAATGGCCTCTCTCACCTTTGTTTATCATTTGTGTTTCCTTATTAAAAGTGGCTTGATAAATTCATGCCAAGCCTCTATTCTCATCTTGTGGGCATTTTCTGCTGTGCGGCATGATTGAACTCAGCCTGGTCAGGCTATAACGCAGTCAGGGTAATGAACCTGATGACAACATAACGCCCGTCTTGAAATCTCATGCATGAAGGGGCCGTCGAGCCGTACCTCAGCCTCCCGTGTCATTTGTTATCGTTAATCCTTACATTTATGGCTGCAAATATCTTATTAGGAGGCGTGCCTGAGGTATTTCACTTCGATTCTAGGCTCCATGACATATTGATTAGACAGGGAGATGGCGTGAACAAGCCTGAGACCTTGACTTTGGGCACCTGCAAGGTATGGCTCATATTCAGCATCCAGGGTAATTTCCCTTTGAAGAGAATCAAGGGCAAGTCTGGCCATTTAAACCCCATGAAGTAACAAGGGACACCAAGTGAGTGATGTCAGAAGGATAGCATATCCGTATGGCAATCCATCCTCATTTTGGTATCCCCTGCACAGATCCCAGAAAGCTATTGGTCCCTAAAAGACCTGGAACGTGTACCAAGACTGACATTCTAAACACTCACAGTACATTTAGAAAAGGATGGAGAAAAAAATTACATTTACTCTGGATGGAGAAAAAAAAATACTGCCAAATTGGTAAAAATGGGAAAAAAATAAAATAAATGTATTTCCAAATGCAACTACACTCTTTCCAGCAAACTTTAATCATCACTCATTTGTTGTCCATCTGGAATGATCTATTAACTATTTTTAATGTGTTCATTTAGCTTTTCGGAGTTCAAACATCAACATGTAGGAGTTACATCAACATTTGAAATTTGTATTAGTGTTTGCATTTGATCTGCAGGAGGGTGACAAATGGCTCTGTATAATTAATATTATGATGTCATACATGTGTGTTAACACTTTTCGTAGTGGATCCTGCTAATTTGAGTCTGTTAAGGTATTTTTTGGTCAGAAACTGGAGACACTTTTATCTGTTTTTAAGGCAGAATATTTAGTTTTAAACATATGTAATCAATTGGCAGCAGTTAGTGAGTCGCCGGTTTGAGGTCAAAAAGTGACCTTCTTGTGACTGGAGTTTGTTCTCCCCCATGCTAGCGTGGGTGTCCTCTGGATACTCGGATTTCCCACAGAAGACCCCCAAAAATATTACTCTGAATCCTGTGTACTATAAAATTTTAATAGAATGAACAGATAAAGAAAATGAATGGATGAATGGAAGGGCGGATGGATGGATGGACAGACAGAGTTTTCTACCTTTTCACAAGTTAATTAAGTTTTAGCCAAGCATAGAGTGATAACTACGATTGTAAAAGGAAAGCTGTCCAATCTCTAAAGGTACCTTGTTAGGGAGGATTGGAGGTATCCAGGGAGGAGTTGGGGTGAACCTTGGGAGAAGTCAATGCTAAAAGGACTGACTTAAATATTTCTTGAATACTTCATTGATATTCCTCCAGAAACTCATTTAACAAAGATCACAATAAAGGTAGTAGGTGGTTCCCAAGGATTGTGAGGACGTTATTTTTTTTTAACCAATCAGATTTCAAAAAGCCCCAACAATGCTTCAATAATCGATTTCTTGTTTAAGAAAAAAATTAATTAACCCTAAAGTTCTGAAACTTTTAGTTTATCAATTTTAGAACTTGATTTTAAATGAGTTTATCGATTACTGTTGGATTGTTTTGGTTATCCACTTTAATTAGACTAGTCATGAAATGCAAATTAATTTTGGAAACTTTCTTAAACATACATTCATTCCTTTCCAACCTGATTATTCCCTTTTCGGTGTTACAGGGTCTGCTGGTGCCAGTCTCCAGCGCACTTTGGACAAGAGCCTGGGGTACACCCTGGACAGGTCACCAGTCCATTGCAGTTCTCAGACATACATTTAAATTAAATGGACATTTATTTCATTAAGTTGCTATGGGAAAAGGCTGACTCACAATGAGTGCATTCATGTTTGCGGTTGCAGTATATGGTGATGTCAGATATTTCAAACCTGGGGTAATCCTCTGAAAGAGAGTATGCGGCAAGATTATGATATCAATGGATGGCATAGTAAAATTAGAAATATACTGAAGTTTGGATTTCAGTGTCTTAGGTGTGACTTGTTTTTAAGCGCATTTTAGAAAAATTGTCATAACATATTAACCACTAAACTCCTAAAAAACATTTATAAGATGCTTCTCAATTTTAATGGATATCAAAAGTAAACACAACTTACCTACCAGCCATCCTACAAACATACAAAAACATTTGACATATAATGTTTTTTTACCAGTGTAATTTTAGACTCTCTGAAAAAATGAGAAAACTTCAATAAAAGTACATTTTGAAACACAGTAGCCATAATTTGTACAGTTTATAATAACAATAATAAAGCTTTTACTTAATCTTTCATTTAACTGATCATATTTAAAGCAAAAAAAAAAAAAAACGGCTTGAGATGTCAGTAAGATTAATGGAATGACCAACAGTCAAACTATTTATGTAAATTGCATTATTACTCTGTGTAAACTGGAGACCTCACTAATGGGTTGGCTCACTTTCAGGCAGGGAGCCAATGTACCCAGAGAATTGAGATCAACTGGGCCGGGGGTTATTTCCCATCAGGATCTGGACCTTGGAGTCTGTAGCTTGTGCATTGGGGTGGTAAATTACAGGAACAGGTAGAGGCTACTTTACTGCTTTGTTTCTAGATAAGCCTGTTTTCAAATACTGTCACTGGGACTTCTTTGAAAGGCATTTAATATAAATGATATGGCATTGATTGTGATGGATTGGCAATGTAAAGACACCTTGCCTTCAAGGGCACAGATGAGGGATACAGCACGTCATCACTTTAGACTGTACCATCGCAGTAAGTGTGTCCACTGTCACCTATGTCTATGATACGGTTTTACAAACAATTGTACACTATTACCACCATTTAATAATATTCTTAATTAGCCATCACCGGGTAACTTTCAAACCGAACATGCTTCCATGGTTTCCACGTAGAACAAAATCGTCTAAATAATCCATCAATCTTTGCCAACAAATGTTTAATTTCAATTTCAACAAGAAAATCCAAACGTGTCAAATATACAAAACAGGTCCTCACTGCTGATCGATAAACTATGGCAAAAGCCATTTAGAGGAAGTCCATGTCCAGTAATTCAGGAGGTCAGAAATTATAAGAAACAGGGAGCTAGCAAAAACTGGCACCTGGGAAAGAAGTACTGGCGATGGAAAGAAGTATGTGGAGCTAATTGGAATCAACTCAATTGGCTGGAGTTGGGAGATTTAAGAATGCTCTATAAGAACCTAAAAAAATTACCCCCACCATTATTCTCTGTTGACGGGATAGGACCACTCCATTTATCAAATGCACAGAACATTATACAAACAAAAACATTCATTGAGAGTTTGAACAGGACGTTCGAACCCGCCAAAGAATGATGTAGATGTTGCCACACAGGTCCAGATGACGAACTTGTGAATTCATATCATAGCAATCCAGCACATCTATGCTGCTTTCTTAACAATCTTCATCTGAAGTGAACTGAAATTAGCCGTTTTTTTATACACACCTCTTTTTATGCAAACCAGCTTGCTGGCATTTCATTAATTCACAGCTGACCACTCCCCTTTTCCCTGGATGTTTTAAAACTAAGAGAAAGCTCCCTGCTGAGTCACATTTTTAACAATCTTTTACTATTCTAGTAGAAATGTGATTTTTGTGATAACAACACAAAGACTCTCCTCTGTTTCTTTTCAAATAAAACATCCATTTAATTGTAATTGTTCACCAAACAGTAAGCCATCAATTATTGAAGCGAAACAAAGCTTAACTTTCATGTCACTTTGGCTGACCCTCAGTTGTACTAGTGCTATTGCTGAAGTGTGATCTTTCTCAGGGGTTTGGCTCTAGTGTGCTGAATTTCAATAAACAGAGCAAAGTGACCCAACAGGACAAACCTGCAGACAGTGTAATAAGGCTCTGTTAGGATTAATGAGCTACCCAAGGCATTATTTGTTATGTTATATATCTTATTGATTGTGTTGTCTTTGATCTTTACATGGACTTTCTCACCAAGCTCTAGCCTGGTATGTGTTCTTGGTAGACACCAAAGGTTGAGTGGGCAAAACATGCAGGGAGCGATCTCCTGGAGGTCACAGGAGGAAGATGTTTACTTTGCACATTAAGAAACTGCCAAATGAAGGCACCATAAATGCCCCTGCAGTGTTCCAATTAAATGAGCAAGGGTGTCTGTGAAGTGTAAATGAGGAATAAGTTGTGTTTTTCATTATACTGTAATGAAAAGTCAATAATAATGATTTACTTAGCACAGGGGAAGTTTATGATGTAGTAAAAAATAGCATGCAGCTTTAGATCAGCAGGAAACACAACACAGAAGAACATGTTTGTTCTAATAAGGATCTAGTTATAGTTAACTATGTTTTCAGTTCTGCCTTTAGTATGCTAATTAAGTGCTGTTATTTTGCATAAAGCTATATACAATGTTAGTATAAAGAAAATGCTCAATCAGAAATGTCCATAACATTACATTGTCATGTCTGAAGAACTCCTGGGTTCAGCCAAACATTCTCAGATGTCTATCCAAATATCTGGGAAATGTCAACCTGTGTAATGACAGACAAACTGTGATGAATTCCAATAATGAAATAAATAACTGCCACTAATTGGGCACCATTTACCTTGGTTAGCAGCATGATTGCTGCAGTTGTAAATGAAATAACACAAACAAGATCTGTCAAACAGTTCTGCAAGCAGCACAGATGTTTTGCTAACAGATAATTGTCTGTCAGATTCCACACTTTAAATAAAGATACATGTGATTTGAAAAAAACAAACAAAAAAAAAAAAATGATGGATACTTTTATAGGTGCAGTTGTGGTCGATAATCATTCCACACGCCACTCTACTGCCTTTCATCCACTATGGGCTGGAAAATCCCATGATCCTAACATGGAATAATTAGCTAAAGAAAACGAATGGATTCGATGATTGGAAAAAAAAATTAATACTTAGATAAATATTTTTAAAAGGAGAATCTTCAATCATAAAGTATACATAATTTATAACAACACTGATGACTCCCTAGCAACCAAACCGTAGCAATCAATTTTACATTGGTTATGAAAATCATAGTGACATAGATGTTGATTTATTTCACTTAAAGTGACAAGTGGGGGGGGGGTCATTGTTATGGAACATTGTTTACCATAGCAAACAATGTTCCATATCTCTATCTTGGCATAGGAAATTTTATGAAGCAGACGGGACAGACGAGGTAAGTTTCAAATATATACATATCTTTTATTTGTCACAGGATAGCAGCCGACGAGGAATGACGTGCAGCAACAGGTGAGAACGGAGTTCTGGGATAATGGGTTCTTCAGGATTGAAGAGAGTGCAGAGATGTGTTGGTTTCTTCCACAGGGTAGACGAGAGACGGACCTCAGAGGATAGGAGCAGGAATACCAGGCCGAAGACACAGCTATGGAACACGAGGAGGACTGGACAGACTGGAATATATAAATCAGGTTGGTTAGCGTTGCTAATACGAGATAGTGAACACAAGAGAGTTGCACTAGAGTCCGCTTCGTAGGAACGAGCTCGGACAGTGAATGATGAGGGAGAGTGAGGATATATAGGGTGTGTCTTGATTGGTTCCATCCGTGCGTGATCAGAATTCAGGTGAAGGTGATCTGTGCGTGATTGTTGTGGAAGAGCCTGGCTGATTCATGACAGGAAAGTCATAGAGACATGGGGGTTGGCTTATATTATATTAACAACATTTAAAAAAAATACTGTTAAGCTGCACTTTTACAAGCCAGCATCAAAGTTTGTGTACAAACTTTAGCCATCTAGCTCACTATTGAGCTATTCCTTTGAAGCCTGTAAATCCACATCTTGGAAGATTTGATTGGTAACAAAATTTGTATCGATAATAAAAGAGCAATAATTTATGTAAATATGGCTATATTTAAGCTGGGTTTAACCTAGTTAGAGATACTGGTCATATCAAACACTGAAAGTGTGAACACTTTTAAACCATATCAGCAGTTGGGATTGATGAGAGAAACCCTTATTCTGAGATTGCCCAAACATTTACCCATGAGAAAACAAGACATAGAAGTGTGGTGAAGAGAAAGAGCTGAGGCAGGAAAACAATGCAAAGGAGCATATGAATATTAATGAAGAAACAAAGACCCTTTTGAATGCTTGTATTCCTGTAGTGTATTTATGATGAATGAGGGCCTCAGAGCTGTGTGTCAAGGTCTCCTGACCGACAAATAGCAGGCTAATGACAAATCTCTAAAACATATGCTAATAAAGCTCTTACAATGCATTGGAATCTCTGACCTTTGGGATATAACCTTAAAGGGCAACATGAGAGATGCAAAACTCGTAGAACTTATAACTGCAATTTATTACAATGCGTGCATGTTTTATGTGGGTTAAGACTCAGCGCTGGGTAATCAAACATCACAATGTTTCAAAAAATATCATGGTGTGTCTGTGATGCAAACAAAGTATGTAAATCAGTTTGAATTGTTGCGATTCAACAGACAAAACAGAAATTTTGTCTTAATTCCTAAAGAAATGCCATAAAGCTAACTGCTTGTGTTACATTCATAAGTGCTATTTTTTTCTTGATAACTTACATTAATTGATACATTTCTTATAATGTTTTGGCTATTGTTGACCTTATACTTCTAAATTGATTATATCTCTGTATCAGTACAGTTTAGTGTGTAATATTATGTACATGTAACAAAATGCTCAAATTGACATATTAAACATCCCTGAAGCCATTTAAACCACAATGACCCTGAAAATTTCTAGTATTCTGAACATGCCGGAATATGGCGCAAGGCATATTTGGCATTCTGGAATGTACCAGGCGAGCTGTTCAGGTAGGGGCTTAAGATTTTTTTTTTTAAATAGATATCTATGAATATTGCATATTTTTTTCATTTGGATTGTTAAAGCATTTTATGTACTACACTGGAAATTTAAAGGAATTTAATTTGAATACATTTTAATGTTTTTACAAACTAGTTTCATGCCATTTTACCAACCATCTGTGCAAACACAATCTCAACAACAAATCATTTTATTGTGGGCAGGAGAGACCAAGACCAGAGAAACTGCATGGGTGACCTCAGGGTTATACATCACTCCCTGCCCTCTCTTCTGATCACAGATCAGCCAAAACATTCATTCCATTCAAGATCAGGACATTTGTTTCCTACTTTCAACATCTTTGCTGCTTCCTCTGACCTTATCCATTGCCTTTCTTCTACAGACTGGCATTTAGTCAAATAGCATCAAGCATTTGTGCTAGGAAAAATCAGCTTAACCTCAGTGATCCAGGTCCAGGTTCTGTAGAAAAAGATGTTTCTTAGTGACTGAAGTTTGTTTTTTACTTTGATAGCCCAAGGGCTGCATACATCATCTGATGTTGTTAGCTGTCATACCTTGACACAAAACACACTGAGATCCTCATTTTGTCCATTGCAATTTGTCATGTTTATCTTTATGGAGTCTTGAAATCTGGCATGAATATCCTACAGTCTTTGACAATAAATTATATAGATTATGTTACTGATGCCCAATTTCACAACAAGAAACAGCAGAACATCTGTACTTTCAGGCATTGTTGTCCAAATCACATCACTGATTGTATGTACCACATTCTGATTCAGGAAGTCATGCCAAATAGTCAATCAACACACCACTAAAACCAAAAATTTTCAATATGGCATTTAGAATCATAATGTTGTTTTTTTTTTTTTCATACTGCGTGTATTGTGATGTTAATGAGCTCCATAAAGAGCAGGTGAGGCACGCTGTTATCCAGCCTCATGCTAGGGGTGCCGGTTATACAGATAGATAGCTAAGTTTAACTATTTTGTTTAGTCTCATTGTGTGTAAACCCAAGAATATTTCAAAATTGCCTTTTAGTCGAAGCAGGTGATTAACAAAGCAAGAGATTACAGGAAGATGCTGGAGTTTGAGGCTTTGAAAACTGAAGAAAGCTAAGGAACACTTCCACAAACAAGTTATCGGTTCTTTTCTACAGACAGATTAATTCATAATGTGGTCCTTTTTTAACTTTGAGATCCTTGTAAATTTTTCCTTTTTCTGTTTCATAGATATTTTATTTCCACATAACCTTTAAGCAACTTTTAAAAGAGAGCTTTTTAAAAAAGAAAGTACTTTATAGATTAAGGGACCTTCTCCAGAATGACCTTGACATGCTTTATGTATATGCGCTCAAATAAAATAAAGTATATGCACTTAATAAAAAATAAAATGTTATGTATTATGTGGCTTATAGCACATAATGTGTATCATATCACCAAATGCTTACTAATCCCCCCCCCCACACACACACACACCACTCTGCACCCATGAGTTAAAATCACATCTTGGTTATTTGATGTGTTAAAATACTCGCCTGTGGAGTAGCTCATATCGAGATTGATGAAACAACATTTAAGAGAATAAATGTTGATATTGTATAATCTGTATATTCATATTAGGAAATCAGATATAGACAAAATGATATCTTCTCTCAACAGATGGTAATTCTCTGACTATAATTAGTGGACACATGGCTTGCATCGCTCTATTTCATGTAAAACTGACATATTTCACAAAAACAAGCCAAAACCATGAATCTGGCAAAGGAAATATAGACTTGGCAAGAGCCACAGTGGAAGTAGTGAGCATCTGTCTGTCATATCAGCTCTCTTTATATTTTCTCAATGATTTATATCACTCAAATAAAGATGTATTAAATATTGATGTTTGTTATTATGTAGAGGTATTGGCACTGCATTTGAATGAGTACTTTCTGCAAGTCTATGTTGACAAGAAAAACCTCAGTAGGCTGTTGGAAAACTCAGAAATCACGGTGCTATGTAAATCGTGTCGATTCTTTGTAAGATTCATCAGGCAGATTCTAAACTACTCTACTGGTGCATTTTTAATAACTTTAGCTCAACCAATGGCAGGTGTTTCACGTGGTGTAATCAACTCGTTCACCATTTTAAACTTGTCAAACTTCGATAACTCCAAATAATATATCGAAATGTAACGCAGAAAATAATTTTTTTCAAACACACTTTCAACTCTAACCAGTTGTCAAAAGCACCTGCTCCAGGTTATACGACCCCTCTGAGGTTCACACTTCTCTGAATAACCTCCCAAGAGGAAGAGTCCTGAGTAAATTTCCATGTAAGAAAGAAAGCGAAAAAAGTGGGAGAACACCTCCTTTAATTGTACATGACACACGACACACAACCCAGTCAAAAACCAGGACAGGAGGGAGGGATCTGGCCACAAGGACTCTTTTATCTTCAGTTAATGACTGAACAAATTTGCTTTGCCTTTGCTCTTCTCTCTACTTCTGTGGGTGCGGCTCCCGCTCTGGGTCGCTGTGTAGCTCTCTAATAAGCATCCTTGCACAAAAGCCCAATATTTGCTTGACTAGTCTGGGCCCTTGAGAAAAAAAGCACAAGGGGCAGAGGAGAAAGGGTTGAGATTTAACTCTGTCAGATACCAACAGGAACAGATGGAGCTTGACAAATATTGAAAGGAAAGCATTACCTGCCCAAGTCGCCAAGCAGCCACAATTATCACAGGGCTTTGGGTTTATTGTCAATCAGAATGGCAGGTAAAGAAAGGCAGCAGCTGGGGCAGATGGTGGGGATCCAACGTAGCTGGGGGAGTAGCCATGGTCTTGTCCTTCGACAGTTTCTCTCTCACGTTTTCCTTCTCTCTTTTACTCTCGTAGCCGAGTTGCAGTGGTTTAATTCAGATTACAAAAGAGATTTCAGGATTCTCATCCACAGAGACTAAAATGCTGATGAAGGCAATTTGAAGCCGAGTGGACAATTTTATCATGTTTATAAAATCATAGCTGGAGTTTTAAGCTTACAATACCACAGATATTTTTTTCCCAAATTAAATATGTTTTTGTTTCTTCTCTAAAAAAATACAATTGTTTCTATGCAACTGAATTGTCACTTGAATAAGTTATAAATAATGAGTTATTTAACATTAAGGAGTAGTTACATTTATTTTACATTACATTCGATCACATTGTTTTACATTTATAAGTTATATCTGGCCCTTTGAGGACAGCCTTTATGCTAATGTGGCCCTCGGTGAAAATGAGTTTGACACCCCTGCTATAGAGTGTCAAGAGGAAGGTTTGAAAAAGTTATCAGTATAGATCAATGATGTGCGGTGAAGTTCGTGTCTGGTGAGGCACTGACGTCATCAGTCAGATTTGCCAATAAAGCATATGAACCAATAAAATAGTAAACCCTTTGTGTAGCTTATTTACCATTTGATTGGCAATCATGTATTTATTAAAAATTACCCCATATACAAACTGTAACATGCCAGGGTGAAGAAAGTAATAGATAACTTGTTTATAGAAGTGTTCCTTTTCTTTCATCAATTTTAGAAGTCTTCAACTCCTTTAATCTCCTACTTTGATTATAAGGCCGATTTGGAAAAATTCTAGAGTTTACAGAAAATGAGGTGGCTTTATGAAACCGTGACTAGCTATTAGTCAATGGAGTATGACTGCTTTTTTACAGTCTATGGAGCATGTTAAAGGGCAGAGTGTCTGCTTTTGGGAATTCTGCATTTTACTTAACATTGTAGCTCTGCTGAGATGATCAGGAAGAAATGTCCTGAATTAAAACAGAACGAGTATAAAAATAAAAAATCTCAAAATAAAGAAAAGCCAATATAGAGTGAAAATGTATCATAACATTAGGATGTTTGCTGAGGTGAGGTTTGAATTATGTTCTTAATGACATAGTACTGGTTTAAATGTATATTGCAAATAGAGATGTAAAACGGTAAACAGTACAGCTTTAAATTGTATTTGAAATGACCATTTAATTTGTTATGAAATGAACGGTTTCAAAACAATATGTTAAAAGGATAGTATTACGCATGGCAATTACTGTCTAGACCAACTCTGCCTAGACAACCAACCTATGCATGTCCCAAGTAACATAAAGAATTATGGTACATGATTGGATTCCAGACAAAGGCCACACACTAGCCATGACAGGCCCAAGATGGCATCTGACCCATGCCATCTATTCATGCCAGATGTCCCGGACAAATAACAAACCTGACCCAAAAAATTCAGCACTATTTAAGATCACTGATGGTTAAAAGCAGTGAGATGACAGGACCCAGAATCGCCATGTACTAATTCTCATGGTAAAGAATAAAGTGTGCAATGCATTACTTACTGTAACCATATTAGATTCATATTTTTAGACAGGCCGACTCTCTTTAAGTTTATCATTTTGCTTTTTTACCTGCTTGTTTGATCCTTGTATGATGCTCTTGAGTAACAAGAAAGGCACTTCAAAATAAAAAGTACTGTTGCTATTAATAAAAGTACAATAAAAATAGTTAATAACACGCCTTGCTCTTGTTCCCTGGAATTGCGTCCAGATGCTGAGTAGGATACTGTAGATATTACTCTGGATCATTCAAGGACAGTTGTCGCCTTCCAGTTACCAGGCAGACTGCTTTCCCTTCAATCTTTGCCAAATCACACCAGTGCATTTCACTTTAAGCGACTACTGCCATTCATCACGGGGTAGGGGGTATAAGTGGGTATGCATCTCCTCCACCCTCTTCTAATGGCTGGAAGCTCAGAGTTGCATGGACCCCTTCACTCCCTGTGGTTTCTATGCTACTATCCACAACATTCCACAATGGACCCTGACTTCATTATGGGGGCCAGGCTTTCTCTTAGTCTCCTGACAGAGGCATCATTCCTCCTACTTTGTTACGCCACTCTGAAACTTTGTGGCTGGGACCAGCTGATAGTGAGGTCAGGACCATCCATCTGCCAGGGCTGAGAGCCGTGGTGTATGGAGCGGAGCAGAGGTCCTCATTCAGCAACAATGCCCATTAACAATGCTAACAGAGCCCCGGCAAGGCCCGAGGAGGGGAAGGGCTGTGGGGTAAGGAGGGAGGATGCTTGTCACTGGGCAGAGAACGAGACTGCAGTGATTCGATAGGTTTGCAGGGCAGGGCATTGAAAGGGTCCTCAAGGGTCCTGGATGGTTATTGATTTTCTTCACTTGTGCTTGCTGCCGGCCGGTGAAGTTATGTACATGTGTAAAGCTCCTTCTGGGGGCTTCATCCGGGATGGGATGGTGTTACAGTGACAAGCTGCGGCTTGAAAATGTGTGTTTGTCCACAAATGATGAATATTTATGTTTTATATAAATATGCAAATGATTCCTGTTTTGTCAAAGAGAGGTGAGCCAAACTGCTCATTTCGGCATGTATTGCTGTGATTGACAGGAGAACATGGAGATATACTTCCTAACTTTTTCTACATCTGGCAAAACAGGCACCTGTATTATTCATCCCTAGTCCTCACCTGGTTTATGTTTTTGTAGCCTAGGGCATAACTCATTTAAATACGTAAGTTACAAAACCCAAGCTGTATAAACTGGTAGACTGATGTCTAACCCTTGGATTTTAGCCAAACATAATTTTCCCCTCTCCTTTAAAGTGTTTCTGCTTTGCATCTACATAAAATGACAGAGGCAGGGTTCATTTGGATCTCACCCAAGCAATGTCGCATGCGAAGAGAAAGAAAAAAAAGAAAACTCCTAATTTATGGATTACCTAGCTGCACTGACTCATCAAAATAAAGGCATGTAAACACAGCTGCAGTCTGACATCAGAGACATCATTTTATGCACTGTTTTCCTGGCAAAGTGCAAGAAGTGGAGGCAAGCACCCAGCCAAAAGTACAATGTTCCACTTCCATGCCACAGATTTTTCTCCAGAGTACATTATCTGTAGGGGTTCCACCTTTGAAACCCCATGAGCCTCTCCAAACATTCTTTCCCGAGGTGTTCTTGTGTCACCATGTCAAAAGGGAGAAAGTGACAAGACAGGAATCACAACATGCTGACAATTAATGATTAATTAATAAACATTGATAATAAATATTAATCAGTGGTGGGCAAAGATTAATCCCACTGTAATCTAGGAATTAATCTAGATCGAAATGGCTCATTTAAATTGTGCAAAAGGTATTCAGAATATGGGACTAAAAGTAAGTCTAAACGGGTTTCTCAAACCAGGTTGGGCATTAGACCAGGGGTGAGAAGTGTAATCGGGATATTTAAGAGCCCAACCTGACCCGAGATCATTCAAATGAAGCAGGGTGTGGTTGCCTCTGGCTAGTGGGTTCAATGCGTTTATGCCATGGTCACTTGCCAACCTAAACGTAATAAAGTTAATAATATCTGGGCTGAATACCTGACAGAAATGACGAAAGCAGCTGTTGTCTTGTCGGTTAACCCACAACTAATCAGAAAAATAGTTTATTTTTGAGTTTAAATTGAGTTTATTTACGTAAGAAACACGTCAAGTTCTGGACAATGATCGCTTCAAAAGGGGTTAAAGGTTTGTGTGACAAACTTTTAAAGAGACCTTTAAACTTCAATTTACCGGAGTAACCTGTGCGGTTATACGTAATAATGATTATATTAATAATGGACACCCGCCAGCAATCAGAATTTGATGTAAACATATTTATACGAGAGGTAATCTCCAGAGATAAGCATTTATTTCGCCTCCTCTGTGTCACACGATCGCGTACCACAGAGCCCCACCCAAGCCTGTGTACCTTTATATAGTTTGAAACCAAACCTGATCCAATTGGTCAGATTTTTGCAAAAAAACATAACAATTTTATATTAAGAATAGATGCAAAATTATTTTATACCACTAGTCTCTAGCTAGTAGTCTCTAGCACCACTAATATTACTTTTAACACTTTCCATTAATTGTCATTTTGTACAATACCTAGGAATTGTATAAAATTCCTAGAAAAAAGTAAATAACATCTTAACAAAAATGAAAAAAAAAATCAAGCATATGTTGAGCATTCTATAGAATACTGGGATTTCACACTTTTGTGGTACATTCGACATTTGTGTGCCTTCAAACCAATGATTGATTCTATATTTTACCGCATTTTGGAAAGTAATACTCTGTACAACGTACACAGTTATTTTGAAAATGAGGATTTTGGGGTTAAGCGCTGCACCTTTTTCATGTAAACACACCTTTTTGAACTCAACGGCCAAGCTACATCGCTCTGCATCCAGGGTCAGTGTGGACGGTGAAACTGAGGTTTTATGAGTAGGGGAGGTGGGGGTTGCTGTTGTCGGTTTGTTTACAAACAGCATTACTTGCAGATGTTGTCAGTTTGATCACCGAAAAGAGGCGCTTGTGTTTTTGTAAACTTCAATGTTGAATACTCATTTTAAAAACGCCATGAATTGACTGTCACCTGCTGGTGTGGTAGAGTCTTTACAGCTTTTCAGGGTTTTTGAGTGTCCGTGTGGATACATTTTCTTTTTACTCTAAAATAGATTTTTATTTAAAAAAAAAACAAAACACAAAAAAAACATCATTTGTTACTGGGTTGATTTGGCTGTTTTCTTGTCACTGCATGGTGTGTGTGTGTGCGTGTGAAGCATTATTTCAAATGTGTTAAAGTAGCAAATGTCTGTCAAAATGCCTTCTTTCCTGGGGTAACAAAAAAGAATAAGAACATTCCTCTTACATTAGTATGGTGTTTTTAAACTAGGGTTTGGACTTGCAATACAACTATATAAATATATGACTATTTTTTTTTCTTTTGTTAATGTTAAGGATTTAAAAATCTCCAATAGCTGCAGGTAAAACAGTTAATAGGGAAAAAGTGATTTTCTCCAATAAGAAACATTCTGACAAAGCAGTAATTGACAGTCTAAGTGGGTCAGCGGAGAGGCCATCCCCTGCTAATTTATATTCCAAGACATTTCATGCATATTCATGAGCTCCTGCTGTTTTGTCTATCGCAGAGCATCATACTTACTCCATAATTGTATTCAGAAACCCAAAGAACTGTCTGAGTGGTCACAACTATTTAAATGCCACTGTATTATTTAATTACTTTCAACTAGAGTGAGAAAATTAGACACTTGAGGCAAATGAGAAAGTCTGCATTAGTAATAACTGCCCTGACTGCAATTAAATCATAATTTCTGAACAGATCAATATCAATCGTGAGATGAAAAGTGGTAAAGCATTCATCCAGATGTTAAAAGTAGTGCACAAAAAAAAAACATTAAAATGTGCATACAATTTTTACAATCAGTTCTATTTTACAAACACTTCTGTGCAACTTCACATTGCCCTTGATCTGGCTCTCTCATTGGCTGCAGATAATCACAGACATTATTTTAGTCAGAACACTTTCCATGATTGTGACTTGCCGGCAGACACAGATTTTTGAGAAGCATTTCTTTGGCGTCTAAAATCCTGCATCTAAAACATCTGGTTTTAAAGAGAAGTTGTTTGTTTTTCACAAAACAAATAGTTTGGCTTTATATGGACTGATAGGCGTTCGCTCATCCTCTTTCTCTGAAACACGCCGCACACAATGTGAATTGCTTCTGCGCCACCATGTGGCATGAAGTAAATTACAGTTCCCCAAATCCCCATCTAGTGTTCAGGAGAGGGTCAGTGCACTATTTTTTAAACGCAAGAGAAAGACGCGTGGAGCTGATAACACAGCTGCAAAAGTGACATATAGGTTTTTATACTTGCAAGAACCTGCCAATTCCTCTTAATACCATGTTTAGTTAAAAAAAATCTTTTTTTTTTCTCTGAAAAAAAAAAAAATATTATATGGAGTAGAAACTTTCAGTTTTATTACTCTCATGTATACTTACGTTCATTTTGCAGGTAAAAAAAGAGAAATTCCGCACAGAAACCTCAAGAAGAGGTCTGCACAGATTCTGTTCGGGCCTATTTTAACTCTTAAATGTGTATTCATTAAAAGCAGTTGGTATTCTCAACGAATGCTCCAATTCATTGAAGCCTTTATTATTTATGCACTTTTTTTCTCTGTGTTGTGCCTTGACTTATCTCCATGAAGAAAAGCAATTTATAAATTCAGCTACATTTAAAAAATGTATTTAATCCATGAGACTTTCCCAGTATGTGCCACAATGAAAACATCAACTCTCCACAAAATAACAGCCTTTGAGATTAAAACTTGTCACAACAGCCCACTGCTGTGTGGATTATGAAAATCAAGCTGCAAATTCAGGAATGTGTTGATGCTCTGTCAGCTACAGCGTCCTGAAAATCCCTGCTGTCTTCCTAAATGAGAGTTTTCTGCATGTATTCTTCAGTAATGGGTTTTTTCGAGGAGCTTTAACGCAGGGAAGCAGCGGAAATTATTCAGTATAATGATGTCCAGGTGAATGCTGTCATCAAATTAACTCACTGCTGACAGGGGGTGAGAGCGTCTTTGTACATTAATTAATTAAACTGTGTATTCCACAAGGTCTAGCTTTAAACAATGGGAACAAAAAAAAAAAACATTTAAAGCTCAACCAGATGCCTCAAGAGCCATGTACACCACCAACCAGTGCTTTTTAGCTCATGCTTTGTACCCAATAAGATCTGCATTTTTAAATCAACACTACTGGTGTCAATGGTGTGGACGTACATCAGCATTTCACCGCCATTTAACATCTCATTCAGCCTTAACACTTACTGAGGTGCTAATTTAACCTGCTAGTGTTTTATTATTGGGGCAATGTGTATATATGTCCTCATTAGTTGATTTGAATTCACACTACACATTTCACGAGGCTGCCATTTTAAGAATTAAAAAGTGGCTCCCGTTGAGAAATAGAATAAAGAAAGTCAAGGAAACAATTTATTACTGTTGTGTGAGTTGCTACTTCGACAGCGGTAGGAATGCAGCTTTTTATCTTAAATATTAATGTCTATACTGGTGATGTGCCTTCGATAAAAAAACCTGTGGGATTTTCAGTCTTATTTTCAGCAGGAATGATTAAATATCTTGGCAGTAGTTCCAGGTTTGTTACCATTGCCGTGGTTGTTTGCATACTTCGGGTTTCTTCCCATCGATGCCATTCTTTGAATGGACACAGCGTGAAGTAGACACCTTTGAGTCATACGACCTCTTTTTCATTGCCATTGTTTTTTGTCTTTCTGGACATGTGAGCTTGAAATTTTATGAACTAAAAAAATCAAGCTAATTTTGTTATCTTTAAATTATGGTTGGAGGTGATTGAAGAAAAATATCTAGTCTTGTCCTGGAGTCTAAGCAATCCCTTCAGAAAAGTTTCACATCAGGCGCTATTTAAATGTGCATTTATGAACAAAACAATCACATATTTTAAAACAACACTTCTTAGTGACGCCTTTTACATCAAAAATGTAATTTGACAGGAGATTTTTTCTCTCCTATTTCGATTTTCCCAGTCGCTGCGAGATGACTTAAACACATTCTGACCAATCATAAATGAAGCTTGTTGCTAGGCTACGGCAACTCATCAACAATCTGGCAGAATGATTGGTCAGTTTTTTGGACAAAAAGACAAGCACTACAAGGACAATGACCTGAAGGAGAGTCTATGAAGGATAACTGCTGAGGGTCTTCAGCACGACAGCAGTGTGCTTCAAACTTATTGAAAACCTTTTTACCCGGTCAACTACTAACAACATAATTCATTTGGCTAGGTTATCGAGTTATATAAGGTATCAATATTTTAAAACAAAGCATGAGGTGTTAATTGCACAATAAATTATGTTTTGATGCACAATTATGTCAACAAGTTTGATTTCTACTAACATTTTAACACAAATTAAAGTGTATTTGAACATTGGTTGATGTTCTGGGATTCATCTGTACAGATCACACACATTTGTCTGATGTTAAAGAGACTTATTTGTTAAAGAGACAATGCTAAATTGTATTGTTCTCAATGTGTAAAGGCCTTTACTCAAAAGATAAAACATATATAAAACGTGAAACATATATATTTCAAAACAAATGCACCCTCTACCTACCTATCAATTTTCTGCAATGTCCCCCGCCCCAAAATGATATCCAAGCCAGCTTTTTCCCCGTTTTATACTTTGTATAAAATAGAATTATGTAGGACTTTACTGGTAATCATTTATGGATAAAATATTGTAGGCCACCTAGACATTATTTTCATTTCAAGATGTGAAAATCCCAGTGAGATCTCAAAGATTGTTAAGGTCAGCTTTCAGCTGTTGACCCATAAACAGGATGTGCTACTGATCCAGAACAACTAGGATCCTCTCAGCCATGCAGCACAGCTAGCTCCCTTGTCAGACTCTCCTTTAATATGAGCATAATTAAATTTGCGTGAATTTTTCTGTGCTCCCCGCCTAATGTATCCCGAAAGGTGGAGGATGACTGAAGCTGGGATTCAACTTCTCATTAAAGACAATCCCTCCCCCTTATGTGGAAATGTATTTTTGATGTTTAGGAGCACATTTCCCCAAACTGCACACTAAGCACTTTAGACCACTGATGAAAACAGTCTCTCTGCAGTCCTAGATATTAAATCTATATTTAAATACATGCTGTGGCTGCCTCTGATTGTCGGTGTTGGGACTCGCTCACCATATTAATGGCTTTAATTTAATCATCCCCAGATCTTTCAAATGAGAAAGTGTCAACATGAAAGAATAAATAATGGGGGGAAAAGAGTGGCAACTAATTTCAAGACTTTTTAAAAGTGGGTGTCGTGTAGTCACATTAACAATTCTAATTAGATTCGCCCAGGGTAATGCTGTCTTTAACTCCCCCGCCTCCTTGTGCTCCCCCAAAAAAGTCTCATGTTCTACTCATCCCTTGAATCTCCTAATGTTCATTTAACCTAAAGTTAATTGAAATAATTCCTAGAGGGACTAAGGCAAATGAGAGGACAATAAAGCTTGCATTTTCAGAATTTAATGAAGAAAACTTAATACAAAGCAGAATCTCAATCTAAACTAAACTGGAACCTCTTGTGCTCTTCTGTCCCTCCCTTCTGTCAAAGGACTTGATAGCATTGGCCTACAGCTTGGCCGCCGATGGCACACAAGCCATGAATTTGACAGAGCATGGACAGAAATGGGTGGAGGGTGAGATGGATGAGGAGTGGGCAGAGCCTCAGATGTGCTACAGGGGCCCCAAGGGTCTTCTAGGAAATGAGATCCCCATCAGTCCATGACTCTGCAGATGCTCCTCGCATCTCCAGCCTTCATGCTTCATTATGTACCAGTATGACATCTAATAGTGACATTTGCCCTCGGTGATGGGACCTCATAATTATTTGTAGATTGAGGTAAGTATTCAGAGTATTGCTGAGGGGTTCAACCTTCACATTTAAATAGAATGATTGGAAAGAGAAATGAAAGCAAGATGTTATGTTTAATATGGCTGAACTATATCACTGCAAAACTGTGAGCGACTGAAATGGACCATATGCGTGCCATATCCAGTTTTAACAGAGAACAAATACTGGAGGTAATACAAAAAGCTATAATATAGAGTGAATACAGAGCTCACCATAAATCAGGCAATGAAATTTTTGATTAGGTATATTTTAGGTATATATTTGAAGGTTAGAAATTCTAAATCCTCCAGCTGAAATTGATTTGTAGCAGTGGGATGTGTAGCAATCTGGTATTGGAAGACCTGAGATTGTGGGGTGTGGGGGTAAATTAGATTAGAAATATGGAAGGATGAGATCTTGGAGTGGTTAGAAGGTGATGATAGCGTTTTACACTGTATGGATCATGGAGGGGTAACAGGTGAAGCCTGGTCAGAATTGGAGTGATATGCTCATACTATTGTTAATTTAAGGAACCTGGCATATGAGACCTTCCGTTTTCATTGAGTTTGATTGTAGGAGAGACAAAATGCAATTACCAAGAGAGATTATCATGGAGTAATGGCGGTGTTGAGGAAAGGATGGAGGTGTCTGAAAGAAATGTGCGGAAGAAAATAGGGGAGTGTTATATTATTGTTAACAGAGGCTTTTGGAATTTGTCATCAGTTTATGATTGTAAATATATTTGGTGATCAAACTATATTTAAATATAAAATATATAATTAAATCGATAAATAAATAAATATATATATATTTTTTTTTACCCTTCATAAACACTTTTCCAGGTCCTATTCTCAGCAAGCTTCCCACAAACTGAATGTGTCTGTGCTTCCTTCATTCTCTCCAGGACTGTAAATGTTCAAGCTCGAATTTGTGTAAAGAGCACAAATGTGCTCCGACTCCATAAACCAGTGACAATAAAGCTCGCTTGCTGCTCTCAGCTCAGAGAGTGAGGTCACCCTTGCACACACATGCTCACGCACCCAGACTTTACATTCTAGGATTGATGGCTGGTGTCTTCTGCAGGCAAAATCAGTGCATATCCCATTGAGCGAGATGTAATTTTATCTATCGCCAGAAGCAATTCTTCCCCTCCAAATATCTAATTACTGTGTAATTTGCTGCCATTTTGATATGAAACCCAAAAATGATGCTTAAGAGTAATGAGACATTAATTCAGAATCACTCCAGATAGATGTTTCGGGTGCTTTTCTTTGTGATAAGCCAAGCAGTGGAGGATATTATGCAGCCTTAATGTAGATCTGCTTATTACTGTAATTTGTATGGGCAACCAGTTTCACCCCCCCCCACCCCTTCATTTCTCATTAACATTTTAACAATGATTTGTTGGCTGTCTGGATTGTCCTTTTTATTCTCTCAACTCATTCTCAACCTTCCCTCAAACAACCAATCAGACATATTACTATAACTCCAATGATTTAGAGTTTGAAGTACTCTGAAATTAAAGTAAACACAAGCAGAGAAATGTTAACAATGTAGAAGTTTTTTTTGTTTATTTTTTAAATGTTCATTCATTATGTGGGATACAAACAAAGCCAGAAATATCCAGCTGTAAACATGTCATTAAATGCTCGTGTGGTGAATTACTTTTAATCATAACCCAACATGGAAGATTTAATCATCAATGAAATATTTGCTGTGAAAACACAAGAGCGCCCATTCCAAATGAGATGAGCAAATGACAAATCTCTGAATTATTCATCAAAAATAATCACAGCAGCTTATTTCTTCATACACATATCCTTCCAAATATTGGATTGTAGGAATCAGCAATGTTTAAAACACTTCAAAATTCTAATCCCATGGTTAAATTAAGAATATTAGCTGTGTTGAACTTAGCAAATGTACCATATTCTCTTGATACCACACTGTTTTCTTTCAAACAGCTGTACTGTGAGGATGAAATTAGAAGGTATTTAAAACTATGTCCGCCAAAAACACACAAAAAAAAAAACAAATAGAAATGCCGTCAGCAAGTTATATATTATTTATATATTACTGAAATGCCACTCTTCAGGGTAATGGGCCAGTAAACTTGGTCATCAAGTTACCTGAAACAATGGGTAAAACTGATGAGCAAATGCTGCTGTTGAACCAACTGAATTCTAGCGGAGAGGCTTTAAAGGCTCAAGATACAAGTCGTCTTCAGAACTTATGGCTTTCACTATCATGGTTTTTCAGAGTCATGACGTATATTGTTTGCATCAAACCACGTGATTAAGGTCTCGCTATGTGTAGGTTCCATACCATTAGAATCCATCATAGTTTATGTTACACAGACTTATTAAAACATAAAAACACATACATTCATTCAGTTAAATAAGTTTGATGTTTTCATGCACTCCAGTGATAACTAATGGATGTTAATGGAACTTAGTTAAGGCTTAGATCACAGGTGCAAACCCTTAATAGAGCCGTGTTTATATAATTTATCACTGCTGATGAACCCTTTGAAGTCAGGGGTTTTTGACTACTTTGCAATTTGCTCTAATAAATTTCTATTAGAAAATAGAGAGGTCACATACTTGAGCTTTTTGATCACTCAGAATGAAGGAAATGTACATTGTTTTGGATGTCAGTATTGCTATAAAGTCATTAGAGATCACCCTGTTATAATTTTGGTGAGCGAACAGTGCAACTGCGCAGCAAAAAAAAATAAAAAATCTAAATATCCCAGTATGTGTGGACATAGCCCTAAACCAAGTGATGCAATTAAGATAAACCTGTTGATTTAGCCCTGGCTCAGTGAGCGAGCCGATGAGCTGAGACAGAATGAAACCCCACACCTCTGAGCCCTAAGCAGAGCTGCTGATGGGCAGGAATTTGGACCCTGTGAACCCACCCTGCGACAGGAGGAAAAAGAAAAGGAGAAAGAACAGGATTTGGCAGCTTGGTGCGAACAGACTCTATGTATCACTGTGACCTGTGCTGACACCACTGTCATCACGTCTTCCATGAGGCTTGAGGAATAAGGGGGGTGACTAAAAAGAGGGGGAAGTTTTCCACAGTAGTCAGGAGAGTGGGATGTTTCAAGGCAAATCAGCAGGGGTGAAGAAGAGCCCTGGATGAACATGTATGAATGTATGATTTGGTGCAACAGTTTTAGAATGCAGAGATATAGCCTGGTGGTCTGGAGGAGCCACCTGTCAGGAGCTTATGTAAATCAATGTGCTATCGCTCACAATTCTGTGAAATAGTATTTCTGGGCTTGCTTCGTTCCACATAATAATGAAATTCACAGTATGTTACTCTAAGCAACTGGAAGTTGCTCAGTAGGAAATCAGATTTCAGCACTTTAACAAATGGCTTGACCAGTTGTGGTCTGACAATGAAGCCCCGTTGGGATACAGCCCCATTACTTATACGATTTCCACAACACAACTGTTACATTTGAATAGAAGAATAAATACACTGATTTGGTTCCACTAAATCATAAATTCAAATTTTTCTGAAATGTAAATGCAGTTTTGTTTTGAGACTCTCAAACTGCCTGAAGGTTACTAAATATATCACACAATCTTTTATTTCAATGAGCCAAATCATTAGGTTAAAAACAAGTTTATTTTGCACATTTATTCAAGCTGTGTTATTAACAAGTTTCAGGAGGGACACATTAATAAAAATCCCCACAGGTGTCCCACTTTTTCATTATTTATTCTGTCTGTTCTCTACCATTCACTGACCCCCACCCCCTAACTGTACCACATTGTCTAGGCTACATTGGTGTGATTCCTGATGGCTTCTACCATTGTGTATGGGATGTGTTATATAAATAAACTTGTCGTGCCTTCTAAATTAGCTATCAGAAAACAATATCGACACAAAGATAATTAATTAGCCTCTACTAATGGCCTTTTCCAGTTGATTACTTTAGTTAAGTTGAAAAGTAGGTAGAATAAATGATTAATGCTTCAACCTGATATTCAAACAATTAATACAATTAATCAGCTGACGCATTTCATATAACTATGCATAACTTCTATGAAAGGATAGAAACTCATGATCTCAAAAAATTTCATATGAATAAAAAAGAGCTACGTTTTGTTTTTTTTTTTTTTTTTTTTTTACAACACAAAACAAAAACAAAGGATTCTTCCAATGTTTGGCCCATACAGTATCAGTGTCAGCGACCCCAGTGGCCATTAATTCTCAGTCATTTAGTCCATTGAGACCCCAGTAATCACACTCAGAGTCACTCACAGCTTTAGCACAGCACTTGAATCAGTTCCGTAATCTATCAATTGATTAGCCTTCCATCACAGAGCCTGCAGTTATCCAATGAAATGAAGTTCACCGTATTCCCAGCACTCTAAAAAACAATGAGGTAATCAGTCTAATCATCTCCCTGTGTAGTCTCATTTCTAGGCTATGGACAGTCTTTGTTGAAAGGTAATATCAGCTGTCATTTTCAAATGTCTAAGCTATTAGTTCTATCCTCTGAGTGTAAACCAATGCCCTGATTGCTGCTGTTTCAACCTAAACAGTCTTAAGGATGAAAAGTTATCTCAGCAAGGACAAGTGGAGGTTTTAGAGGCTTCATGCTACTTATTAGTATATGAAAGTTCATGATGAGATAAGCATACATGTCATCATGATGATATTAAAGAGCCTATGTTTCCAGATGAATGAGAGCGTGATGAAGTAAAATAAGCTTATCCACATTTATTAGCGAAACCTCAAACTGGCTGTTGGTTAATCCAATTAATTTGAAAAAATTGGGAGACAGAGTACTAAGTTATCATTAGATAAAGACAGAAGAATGCTTGCTACTGTCTCTGTAATGTGTTCTCAGACTCAATATCCGAGATGCAGACTCAGTTACTGGCATGGTTACATCAGTGCTGGCATGGGCAGCAGAGAATGAGAGGAGACATTACTCAGCACTATCTGTCCCCTCTACGTCGCTCACTGATCTGCAGATAACAGCATGATTACACTGGGAGATAAGGAGATCAGTTCTGAATGTGAATCTGAAACAAACTGAATATTTTTTTTTTATTGCAAGTGTTGTTAAAAAAGGGTCGATTATTGGAAAATTTGTATTTAAATAAAATAAAACGCAGAAAGTTCTGGTCTACGCAGTAATATCTGTGGCTTCTGATTCATTATTACAAAATATAATGTTTTTTCTAAGCACAAATAAAGTAAGGATGCACACTAGCAAATTAAGTTAGAGATTTTCATTTGTTTATTCATTCATCTTCTTACCCGTTTGTTCCCTTTTGGGGTCGGTAAGGTCTCCAGTGCACTTAGTGCGAGAGGAATGCTAGTGGTCTACCTGACTGATTCCTGCTACGCAATTCTGGGTACACCGCAGCAGCTACCAGCTACACACCATGCTCCGCTGGTGGATGTCATCATTCCTGTCTACCTTCTAACACTATGTTTACATTGACGTCCTTTGCTACTTTCCGAAGGAACCCCTGAATATTATACACCCCTGAACCCCTATATTCAATTGGTAGAGAAGTGTTAATTATTTTGGTCTTGGACTTGGTCTCACACCCATAGAGTGTTGGTCATGATATGCGCCAGTCTTGGTCTTATCTTGGTCTGAAGGGAAGTGCTCTAAATTTTTTTTTTTTATTGAAAGAGTAAGTTGAGTAAATTGGATTTGAAAATGTGTGGATGTTCATTAAATATGATTCTTGTAAAAACAATGGTCGTAAATCAATGGTGGTAAACATACTGAAATTATATGTAGCTGTTTGATTGCACTCCCACTCTTAAAAATGCTCACCAAAGACCATTATTAACAAAGTCGAGAAGCATACGAGCAACTCTTCACCTCTACGGTGAAGCACAAACACTCTTTGTCAGTAAATCATGCATGTGAGAAAAAGCACGCCCATTTTTATGTAAATGTAATCCTTTTATTATGTAATTCACAGCTGACCGAGTCCATTTTTTCTGGGTTTTTAAAAACTGAAATGTGAAAGCCTTCTGTTGAGCTTGAGGGGTTTAGTGGCAGAAAATAAAATCCATAGTGTTTGAAGAAAAATTCAGTTAAACATTACCAATAACTATTTACAGCAATAATCAGTGAGCTGTACTGAGTCCCATAATTGTCTGCCCTCAGAGAGCACAGCACAGAGAGTACAGACTCTAAGTCTCCTAGCAGCAGCTGCCCTCAGCCTGATAGCATCTATTCTGCCCTCCACACACTGACTACAGCTGCAACTGATGCTGAGGTGACCGACAGAAGGCAAGCAATGAATCCTCTGCTTGTAATCTGACCCATGAGTGTGCATGAAAGTTGGCATTATCAGCACCAGGGGAATTCATTGAGACTGGTCAGCTGAGGCTATGGACAGAGACCAAGTTCTAAGTGACTAAGAACCAGTGCTTCTGACTGTTGGCTGCTGATCTGCTTATAGAATGGACCTCTGTAGAAATCCTTAAAAAGGAAAAGACTGTCCTTCTAAAACTAGTTTTTTTCCAAATTAAATGAATCTTACTAAACTAATATGGCTTTTACAAATCAACTCAACATGGATTAAATCAACTAATTGTATCCGTAGAACTATATACCATGAATGTATGTCCAGAGTTTAAATAATGCATGTGAACAGAATCAAATCTAAAGAGCCCAGCTTAGTGGCAAAGTAGACGCAAATAGCATGCAGCTAGGTTTTGGAGCAATTAAGGTAGTTAGCCTTTGCAGAGTCTAAGGTGTGGCAAGAAGGCAAGTGCTAGGTACACAGCTTTTGCAGACTTTAAGCATTACTCAAGGAAACATTGAGGAAGGAGGGTGCCCACCTCATGAGCCTAAAGACATGCCTCTCCCTTATATTCACCGCATCCTCAATTAAACCCAACAACCTTAACCCCAATGGGACTAATCAGCTCTTTGGGGTAAAAGATGTCAGATGTAATTGGCAGATTAGGAATGCAAGCTTAGAAGTTTTGCACTTCTTGTGTCTACAGTGGGTTAAATTTAAATCAACAAATGTTGGTTAAGGCAAATGCCCACTTGATTATACCAAAGATATACAGTGGTACCCCGAGATACGAATGCTTCCAGTTAAGAAATGTTAGAGATACGAAAGGTCTCGTGGGAAATGTTTTGCTTCGAGATCTGAAACTTGAGATACGAAAAAACACAAACAGTTGCTCTCCTATTGGTCAGATCATTCCCATGACACCTTCTCAGAAGGGCTCTCTCCACCCCTTCAAATACGCTTCCGTGCCATCTGCGCATGCGCATGTTTACATGTCAATACTGTTCTGTAATCCATGAACATTGTTGTAGTGCTTTTTTTTGGCAAAGCGTAATATCTACGGCCATGGCTCCAAAGAAATTAGTAGCTGCTAGCGAAGCAAAGAAGAAGAGGATGCTGTCATTGGAGATGAAGCTGGAAATTATAAAGAAATATGAGAGTGGTATGCGGCTAAGTGCGATCGCAAAAGAATATGGCTGAAACCCTTCAAAAAAAAATTTTTTTTTAGAAAAGTTCATGTGTTCTGTTACTGTTCAACTGTTCACTGTTTGAAATAGATTTAATTCTCTGGTTTTTCGTTTTTTTGTTTTTTTTTTTTTTTATTTACATATACTGTTGTTTCTGAGAGCCATTGCACGGATTAGGCGTTTTACATGTAAAACTTGCTTTGAGATACAACATGTTCGAGATATGAAAGACACCATGGGGTACCAATGTACCTCACTTTTACCTACTCCTCACCAACTGCTATTCTCAAGATATTTTTTCCCAGAAGTTACTGAAAAATCTAATTATATTAGCTTTAAATATTAATAGAAAGAAAGCACTCTCAGCCAATCAGTTCCAAAGGCCATACAGAACCCATGGTGTAGTCACTATTTGTTTTGTTTTTTCCTCAATGTTAGCTATTTTAATACAAAATCCTTAACTGGCCAACCCTGACTTCCAGCAATTAAATCAATTACATATTACACATATTACGCATATAGTCATATCAGAATTAAATGACAGATGAAATTTCTGAATATTTTAAATAATTACTTGATGTTGAGTAAGGAGTTGGTGATCCGTTCCATCTTTAATAGCAATTGTCTAATTACCATACTTTTATTACCTTTCGCAATGAATAAAATAGTCTCATGTTATAGTCATTAAGTATTCGCTTTTAGTACAGTGATGGATTTAAAGCGACACTGTGTTCAATTTGGGCTTCAATCCAGTGAAATACCATGAATAATTAGCAGGCAAGCCTTTAGTCATTGTACACTTGTCAAAGGCTTTAAAATCAGACTGTCACCACTCTAAGAACATTCAAAGGGTTCAATTAGAGTCACATTATGGAGTCCAGCACTGCACAAAGCTTTTGGAAGCTTTGCACTGTGATCTGTTTTTTTTTTCCTTAAGAATGGCCAGTGATCTGAGAATATGGCAAGAAAAACTAAAGTAAAAGGTCACATAATCAACTGTTCGGCGTCTTGTCCTCACTCTCTTGTGTTGTGCTTCTCCCCTCATCTTGTTCTTGTCATTTGGTTCATGCGCTCTCATCAAATGCACAGTCTTCCCGTTACGCATTTGTTATGCATACGTTATCACATCTATGCTCATTTAACTATTGTTTTGTTCTGTATGGTTTTGTATAGTTGTGAAGATCAAGGTTTTATTCACCTTCTTTCCAGGTAACTTGTCCATGCCTCTTTCCTTGTGGTTAACAGGCTCGAGTCTCGCCACTGACAGATCTCCCTCACGCTATTAATTGTACTGGTCCTACCTTCTCTGTATATATTGCCATGGTCTTTTTGAGGACTTCGGGCCAATTTTTGTCAGTGGATTTGATTTTTGGGGAATTAATATGACCATTTTCCCACATTGGGGTTTATTATGTGCTTCGTCAGTTTATTGTTTATTTTAAAGTAATACAACTCAACTTTTAATATATTTACACAACATTAGTCATTAAAGAATAAAAAAGGGCATGGAAGGTATGTGAGTGTGGCCCTGGGGATGCTTCTGCCTAGATTTGTAGCAAGTTGACTGAATGAGATTACAGGTATATATCTTGGTTACTAGGTAAACAGTTGCTATTTTGAGTCCAGTGACATAAAATTCCACTATCAGTGTCAGTGAATTAAACCCACCCCTGTTTCTATGACATTCTAAACCTGAGATACAGATTTGCTTAATTGGTTGCTAGGGTAAACAGTTTGGTTACTAGGGTTACACTCCTCTTTAATTTATAAGTGATGAAACAAACCTTTTTGTTTTTTATGACTTAATGAGATAGCAATCTGGTTGTTGGATTGCTACAATAAACCGAGTCCAGTGACATCAAATTCCAGTGTCAGTGTCGGTGAACTAAACCCACCCGTGTTTCTATGACATTCTGAACCTAAGGTACAGATTTGCTTATATGGTTGCCAGGGTAAACATGGTTGCTAGGGAGGGGCCATCTAATATTACACTCCCCTTCACTCTATAAGAGATGTAATAAACATTAGGTGCAAACTCTGCTTGAGAATGCCCTTGGTTGACCTAGACCTGGTGAACTTTTTGTAAAAGTGCTGCCCACATCAGAAAATATGCAACTGAAAAAATTATAAATGCACCACCTTTCAAAGTTTGGAATAAATTAAAAATGCCCATATCAATATTATGACCCAGCATGATCAGCGGTGATTCTGAATACAACCAGAGTGGCCAATCTCTAAATCTGAAATCACCTGAGCTGTTGTGAGAGTATGGTATGTAGGAAGCGTAGTAAAAAATGGATGAATAAAATATTGCAATGGTGAGTATCTTATCAATGCTCTTCAGAAACACAGCCACTGAATCCGGGAATGGCAAACAGAGCTATTACAGCTAGTTTCACTCAGCTCTATAGCAGCCAACTGCTTCTTGGACAAAGACCATATTTCCTTCTTTCTTTGAGAAAATATTAGCCAAATATCTCAATTATGTCCAAGCACCAAGCTGCCAGAAAGACGAACAGCTCTGAGATCATGACAAACTGCAGGAGAGACAGGAACAACCTCATACAGACCATATGACCAAACCAGCTTTTATCTGGGAAACACACTTGCTTAGCCCTCAGAATGCACTGAGGCAAGTACAGCATCTATCTACCATAACATGATCTATGTTTTCTGCCCCCACCTCAATCACCTCCTACAACTTGTTCAGAGTAATGAAATTCCTCATTTGAGGCGGGCTGACAGATGGATTAGAAATCAAGAGCTCCGGATAACTAATGTTGTTTTGATGCTGAACCACATCTGATTGATTTGAAAACTGCACCGACCGAGAGATGTCGCACCAGTCTGGACGGGGAATGAGCAGCGTGTGTAATTTACTTGTGGCTATTTTCACACCGCTTAGATTATTGTAGGACAGACGAGTGTGTTTGTGTGGGTGAAAATTCTCCAGTGCTTGACAGCATAGTACATGTTTTCCGTCTATTAGAGCTATATATCATTACCATGCAAACAGCACAGAAGAACGACCTTCATGAAACACTTTTACAAACCATGTGACTACTGCTATATTTATTTTACACTTCCAGAGATTGAATTCTTAACCAGCGCGACCTTTCAAAATGACAATAAAAATACGCCTGCATGGTTTGCGGTTTCTGATTAGGTTCTTAGTTGGTGTTTTTGATCCGTTGTGTTTGGTTTTCATGTTGCATATTGATCTGTTTTGTCTTATTTAAGATCTTATATACACAGAAACAAAACAGATCATTAAAAATGTCAATAAAACTACTTTGTCAAACTAATGTAATCTGTGCATGGAATAATGTCAAACAAATGGCACATTACACCAAAACGTTTTATTTTTTCATAAACCTCCTTTCATCACAGACTCAAAAGTACACACTACAATACCACACATCACTAGAGAATATAATCAAGATGTAGATTAAGTCTAGCAAAATAAGCATTTGGTACCATTTATATCAATAAATATATGTTTTTTGCAAAAGGTGTTCGCTCATTTATTCCCCAGTGAATTCCAGAGTGGTACTTTCATGGGATGATGTTTATGAAACAAGACCAGGTTTATCCCTATTAAATATTCCACAGTTGACTGTTGGTGCATTTATATCAAAGGTTCAATCCTATTAGCTCTAAAAAGTAATGGATGAGCTTCTTAGAATGTGTTTCCATTTACATCTAAGCCGTACCTTGCCAAAGTGCAATGCAAAGCTGATGTGGTGACTCAATGTACTCTCTGGTGTGACCATACAAATGCTCTCTTGGGGAGCTGTGATTGGGTAAAATAAAGTTGTTGTTTTTTAGGTTGACCAACACTTTAATACATGAAAACAAATTTCCATTAAATCAACAGCCAATGGTATTAAAGTAGTCCCACTTCACTTACTTGCGCATACAAATATTGAATATCCACATTAAATTTCCTCTAGTTCATGTAATAAAATGATTGCTGTATTGACTTATCTTAAATGCTATTAAAACAGATTCCTTCACAAGGCTGTGTTGTGAGACTTCATTTAATTAGAGTTAGTGGCTTGACAGTGACAGTCCATTGCTCGAGTCCATTCCACACGAGACGAGATGCTGTGGATGGTAATATAATCTGTCAACTCCTGCTGACAGAAGACAGAATTTTAAAACAGTCTGAGCTCTTGAATGATTGATTATCTCAATACATTTGGTGGAGGTCATATTGATTTGTTTGGAAAAGTAAAACTCCTGGAATTAGTGACTTCAGACGTTTCCCCCAAGTGACATCCACATTCAGCCTGCCTCAGCCAAATATGAAAAACAATATTCTAATGGAACTAACTCAAATATAAGGAAAAATATTGCATACGCCTGCTAAAGGAGTTTAATCAGTAATTATTGAAAGACAGCGGGTAAACAATCAGAGTGAAATTAATCAAGAATGTACATCATTGAAGTATTTCCATTCATTGAAGATTGCTATGTAAGGTATAAAAGTCATTCTAAGGACTGGTCAAGCTGGAGAACGAAAGGAAAGGTAAGGTGCTACTTCATTAACCAGGGAGACCCAAATGCGAGCAAAAACGGCCTAAAAAAATATCACCAAAGAAAACAAAATCTGAAGATTAGAAAACCATCACAGCAAGCAAATTCAAAGGGCTTTTACACAAGGAGTATGTACGTATGACAAGAAAGATACAGGGAAGAAAGGGCAGGAAAGCAAAGATAAGGACAGGAAGGAAAAGGTAAGAATAGAAAAGGACAGGACAGGAAAGAAAAAAATAAAGACAAGACAGAAAGCTAAGGACATGATAGGAAAATAAAGACAAGGACAGGAAAGGAAAGGAAATGTAAGGACAGATAATGACAAGAAAACAACGACGAGGACAGGGAAGGAAAGGTAAGGACAAGTAAGGAATGATGAGGACCCAAAATGAAAGGTAAGGACAGATAATGACACGAAGGGAAAGATAAAGACAGAACAGGAAAGAAAAGAACAGGAAAGAGAAAAAGGGAAAGATTAGCAGTGTACAGAAATGCAGTACAGAGCATAAGCCTAATTTCAACATAACACCTTACTCCAGCAAATGTCTTTAGTAGGACTCAAACGAGAAACCTCAGAACTAAGTGGCAGTGCGTACAGTGATATTTTTACAGAATGATCTTACTATAGTAAACGTGTCAGTAGAAAACCTCTACTATTCACAGATATTATTCAGAACAAAGCAAACTGAAATCTTTAAAAATGAAGATGAAAACACACAAAGAGGAAGATTTAGATGAATTTAGTGCTCACTCAAGTCACACCACTTCCCAGAAACACTACTGGCTGGAACAGCTTACAGCCAGAAGCATGAATTCAGGCTCACTGCTAATCCATTAATACTGATATCTGCAAAAGGGACTGAAGCTAGAAGAAGCCAATTTCCCAAACCTGACAGACAATGTTGTCTGGAGCCAGTGACTCACTCTTTTATTTTCATAAACAGCAAATGCAGTGTGTAAAATAAGATTATCTCAAGCTACGATTACGTAAGCCTAATGTTCATCCACTTCAAGACGAGATTTGCTCACTATTGAGTTAGACATTATACAAAAATGTCCTCTGGAAGGGCATGGCAATCTCTGTCATTAAAGGACATTTTTGTTTTCATTCTTGTTGATGTGAAAATTGGATCAAAACATGTTTTTTAAAACCTGTATATATATAAATAAATAAAAAATTCTATATCACTATATCATAGGTGAAAGTTTATTTAAATAAACAAATATTTATTATATCACTATATCATAGGTGAAAGTTTATTTAAATAAACAAATATATATTATATCACTATATCATAGGTGAAAGTTTATTTAAATAAACAAATATATATTATATCACTATATCATAGGTGAAAGTTTATTTAAATAAACAAATATATATTATATCACTATATCATAGGTGAAAGTTTATTTAAATAAACAAATATATATTATATCACTATATCATAGGGGAAAGTTTATTTAAATAAAAAAAGTATATTATATTACTATATCATAGGTGAAATGCTAACATCAGTGCAGCTGTTTGTAAAAATTCAAACAGTTTTATAATTTTATTATATGTAGATTTTAGTTCAACATACACCAACCCTTCTGGCCACATTCTAGGTTATTATTTTTAATAATAATAACAGTCACTGAGGGCAACAAACACGACTACTCTTAGGGAATTTACACTATTCAGTTAACCTGAACCAAGATAAGTACATTTACAATGCACATATTTATTCCGACTCTTCCACAAACCTTCAAAACGGACTTGGTTAGCAGTGCACAAGTGTAAATGATATATACGACATACAGGTGACAATCAGTGGAACATTCACTGTCCTGCTATTATGTTGAAACAAGCTCTAAATGCTCTATAATCTTAAAAAAAGCTGCGGATTTGTGGGTCTGACATCCTCCCTTTGGAGCTAATGGTCGCACAGTGAATGGCTAATGTAATAACTTCACTAGAGTGTCTGTGTGGAGAGCTGTGTATATGTGTGTGAAGGTGATCGCATCAATTTAATCTCTTCCTGTCCTTTCTGATCCCCCCTGTCTGCCTCATGTCCAACAGAACGAAGGAAATGAACAGATTTATCAAAATTAGATTCTCTCACTTCTTTAGTGAGCTCATGAAGGAAATGAGGTGCTCCGACACCTTAAATTCAGCTTTATTACAGATGATCTTTGAGCTTGGGGAGGAAGTTGATGTTTTGCATATTCACATGTGCTACTGCAGGTTCAAAGCGGAGGATGTCTCTTGTTGGATAATCGAAGTGCATTGGGATGTAGTGCTTCGATATAGGTCTATGTGTATAATACTGTGTTCATATTTTTCTAATAATTCATCATAGTTTTAATTCACAAATGATCATTTTGTAACCCTTAAAAGACCCTGCACAGACCATAGCATGTGCCAATCACACCGTCTGTTTTGAACTAAATAGGAACCAGATATTGTTTCTTTTTTTATTTCAAATATAATAAATAAAAGGCTTCGATCCCAAAATCGGTAGCACTAGTGCTGTCTGCTGGTGGAAAAAAAAGGGATAACTCTTGGAAGTACAAGACCTGTGATATGGCTTGTGTTTTTCAAAGTTGTCAAGAAAACAAAGCACAGCAGAACATTTTGGGGGTAATTTGTGAATTTTTATTTTGTCTGAACACTTTTTATTTTTGTTATAAATCATAAAGTTCGCTGGCAATTTTTGCAGTAAAACAAATGACAAAATCTATCTTAAAATTGTGCTTTTTAAATAGTTCCAGTATTTTTGTGGAATTACTGTGTGATATTAAAATTAATTCAAGATTAAAAATAAGCTCAAAATTAACAAATAAGGAGTGTAATGCAAATTATAGACATAGATATGTAACTAAACTCAATAGTTTCAAGGTAAAATAAAATTCAAATAATATAATGTAGCATTGTATTCAATATAATATTCAAACCATGTTCCTTTCTTCAATAAGCATATGTTCACAATTCTAATGATATATGCAAAATAAGCTATTAAGTTTGAATAGTAAATAAAAAAAAAAAAAACACAGTAAAGCCACTGCCAGATTGCATTGAGGCATACAGAATCTCGACCCATGCAGATGGATTATTTTGAGACCACTATATGGCAGTTGTTTAAAAAATAATAATTCAAATACTATTTAAATTGTGACAGGGCGCACACTAATGCTCTGAAAAGTAAAACTGAGGTGCCAAAAAAGAACATTTAGATTGAGCTATTATTTTTTCAAGATCTGATCTTTCTAATCTAGTCATGTCACATGATCAGTCAGCGCAGGTCAAAGTTCATACCAGTTCAACTTTCTGCAAAAGTGTGATCCCTCAATGCATCGAATAATTTTCCATTATCAGTCGCAGAGCAATGGAAGTGAATGTGGGAGTTATTGCAGTATGATGAGGTGATAAGACCAAATTAAGTTAAAAACTGGATCAGCTAAAAGTCATGCAATCACATTTTTAAATAGTCTGTCCAGTCAATAGCCCACTGCGCTAGAGCTGGTGTAGGATGTCGGTAACAGCAGTGATGCCCCGTGTTAGCACAAACAGCCTCGGCTCTTTCAATGCTGCTGCCCACGGCATTGATTGTTGGTAATGGAGCTGCCCGGCCCTGATAATGCATGATGTAATCGTCAAAGCAGTTTAATCTATTTATTGTAAGTGGGATTGAAAGGAGCCTCATTCCAACTTCCCATCACAAGAAGCCAGACAGAATTGAAGCATGAAAGAAACCAAAGCTAGAAAGCGTGTTTGTGCTGGGGGTTGCACTGGGTTTTCTGATGGAAGTCTTGGGAGATGGGGATCTTTAATTCACACCCTGACATTGTGTGGGGTCTCTTTCTCAATACAAAATGTTCTATCATGTTGGAAAAAGGGAAGGTAATAGTGGCTTAGGACTGCACGTATCGTAGACTGAGCGATGCTTTTCAATTACCACCGTAGTCGAGTGAGGCCTACATAAAAATAAAGATATATTTCAGAGATTAAATGCTTAGGTCAGACATGCATAAAAGTAAAGTATAGCTTGTGTCATTTAATTTGACAGTTGTCCTTTCAAGCTACCGCACAGAGGTCACTGAGTAGCATGCAACTGGAAAAACAGACAGAGGTGCTGCAAGGTGAACGGGACTGATGACTGTTAGCGTTTTAGCCATTGCATGTGTAAATAGCTAACTTCTGGTTAACGAGGCAGTCTGTGCTTTATTACGAATGCAGACGGTAATGATGTCAAAGACAAGCACCCACAAATCCCAACAGTCTAGGCTAGCGTCCCTCATTAGACTAACCTTACGCCGAGCTGTTTATGGGTTGGTCGGGAATGTCAAGCTAAAGCTATTTATAGATCAATATCAAACAAAAGAGTGTCATCCCCTCTGGCCAGCCGTTACCCAGAGCACGGACCCCTAAATCAAAGTCATTCATCATGTTTTTGGGGAAGAGCTTCTTGGGGCAGGGGGGCCATCTCCCAATGTCCTCTGGTGAAGGCAGATGCATTAATTAGGTGCATGTAGGGATGGCAGCATGCAGTCAGGGTCTGTAATAGATTCCTCCTGGAATTGATGAGCTTGTTTGTGAAGGGGCAGTGTCAGACACACCTCTAGATCTTCCCAGAATAATGCTACCTAGAGACACGAGGCCATTTAAACTGGGTATACTTCCACAGCTGATTCATTCTGGGTAGGTTAGAAAAAAAAAAAAAAAAAAAAAACAACCCGCATTTGCTTGCACTAGCATAAACATTTAGCTTAACATATTGTATACATTAGCTCAGTAATGTAGACCAGCCTTATTTACACCATTTAGCAATTAACAAGCTCGCTCTGACAGAATATAAAGTACAAACACTAGCAGTTATCTTTCTCATCATCTTGCATATGTAAATGAATGTTTGATTTAGTTCATGCAAATGTGAATTTCAATTAACTGCAGATTTTGAACAGGAACTTGGCGGTGCATTGTAGCCCGCCTGTTTTTCCTTGCCAAAATAAATTATGGATACACAAATAGCATTACACAGCGGAGATAATTACAGCTCTCAAAAAACATCCTTTAACATGCAAATACATCACTTTGCTTTCTCACACAAAGTTCAATCAAACGCGAGCAGGTAAATCCAATCAGTGGTGTACATTTATGAGCTTTTTATGTTTTGATCACAGAGCCCCCACAAAATCCTGTTTGGCTTGTATTTATGTGTATTGCATGCACAGCTCTAAATAGAAAGCAGAGCAGAAATTACAGGGTATGTTGATAGCGCTGATGTATTTAAACAGTTATTGGTCATGTTTACGGCCTTCAGAAATGCTTGTTTTCTTCATAGAATATATTTCCGTAAATCGTTTTTGAATCAGATGACCCTACATGTGAAAGTTGATTGTGAGTAGACTGTGGATACAAATTTTTAAGCATATTTGTTTAAAAGTATGTACTGGTACACTTTTTATATTTAAAAAAACATAATTTCTTTACAGATCTGCAAATTTAATTTCACAAATCGTGTGTTTGTATAAAGCATTATACATTTTTACAATAATTGAATAAGTAATACATAAAAATAAATAAATAAATAAATAAATAACACAGTGATAGAAAGTAGAATTTAACTAAACAAAAAATTACTAAAATAAAAATAACAGAATTAAATAACAATTTAGTTAATTATCTAATAAATAAATAAATTATTTTTAAGTAAAATTAAAAAGTGATGTGCACTTGAATGAGTAAATTGAATATTTGAACCAGCAAAATGAATTATTTCCAAAACAGAATCTCTTAAAAAGGGCAAATCCCTTTTTGCCATTTTAATGTTGTTTTTAATATCAAAATGGAGACAAAACACACAACTGTTTGAATATGAATATGTGTGAGACAATATTTTTGAAGAAAGTGAATTATACTCAATTAAGATTCAATTAAGTTTTTTTCTTTTCATTTTGATTAAAAAGGTCTTAAATGAAATACCTACTCAGAACCTATACAATCTCCACAAAAAGCAGAAATTCATATCGATATGGACCCTAGCTTCTGAATTCAAAGGTTAATTTGCCAAGTCTGCAAAAATACTTTGGGTATCAATCTGCCACAGAAGAAGTGACCTCATCCAAGCCCTAAATCTCTTTCCTGTCAAACAGAGCATCCAGAATGCGGAAGTTGTGAACTTGTGAGAAGTGAGGATCAATACTGCAAGGACAGGCTGAACGATCCAGCCAGAGACAATGTATTTGGTGCCTGGGTCCACACGGTCAGCCATTAATCCACTCAGCAAAAGCGGACCACGATCAACACCCTCATGCCAAAGGAACAAGTGGTGTGTAAAACAGCCTGACGTCAGCCCTAGACATTATTGCCCACCGGACTGATAAATCCATATTAACGGGCCTATGCGAAACTTGGATGCATACTCGCACTGCATAGACAGCATCCGACTGGGGAGAAATACGAGCGAGTTGTCATGTGTGTCATGACAACATACTCTTCCTGATGCATTTCTCCATTACTGTAGTCTGCTGCAGTGCAGTCGGGGATATCATATCAGATCATTAATTTGAAACTATAAACAATCACCTCCTAGGAAGTGGTTGAACAATAATGAATTTGTGTAATCAATTTCAGATTTCAACATGTAAAACCAAATGAAGTAAAATGTTTTTTTCTGTCTCACTGTGTTTTGCAAATATATCCATTATGGTGAATTTTTATTTAGTGAGTTTTGTACTTTTTACAAAATTTCATCATATAATTAAAATATTTGATTCCTGACACCTCTTTGTGACATTGTGGATAACCCCAACCTTGAGCAGTGGGTTTGGTAGAACACCTCTGGTGGAACTCAGTGTAAGGGAGGGGTCTAGATGCCCTTCTGGAATACCCAAGATTGGTCTTCCAAGATTGTGGAGTGATCTCTAGCAGAAGAGGGCTTAACTTTAACTTTGGGGTGAACTGTGGGAGAAGAGAAGCATGTTTTAAGGAAGGTGACGTGGAAAACATGGACATGGTACTTGGCACAAAGTTGGGGCCAATATGTTACCTCTGAATCTAAAAGGGACCCGCAAATCGAGGACTCAGCTTCCTCAAGGCAGGTGGAATCATAGATCCCTAGTGGATAACCAAACCCAGTTTCTCTGGCTGATAAGTGGAGGATTCTGCTCTTATGGTATCTGTGAATTGCCTGTTCCTTTCCTTTCCGGACTGGTTAGAAATATTTGGTGATGAGTCTATGATTGAAGTTTGCAAAACCTAGAAAGTGCTTTAGTTCTTGTATAGTAGCTATTTGAGTTACTGATGCCTTTCTTACAGCTAGAACCAGTTTGGCTATTTTTCTCCGCCTCAACAAGGCATTTGTGGCCAACTAACAGTTGCTCACTGGACATTTTCTCTTTTTCAGACCAGCTCAGATTATTTTACATTAAAATGCAAATCTGAAATTTTCAAACCAGCTCGCATGGCACAAACAGCCATGCCACCTTTAGTCACTTAAATCACCTTTCTTATCCATTCTGATGCTAGTTTTGAACTGCAGCAGATTATCTTGGTCATGTCTACGTGCCCTAAGTTGCTGATTAGAAATTTGCATTTACGAGCAGTTGGACAGGTGTACCTAATAAAGTGGCCACCGAGTGTACATCATTTTCTAGAATGACATTGAAAGTACAAAAATGTTTCAATCTTTTGGGTGAAAAACACATCAAATGTTTTATTCATATTCCATAAATAAATACCGGGATGTTTGGTGCCCCCCCCAGTGCTCTTCACCTTTCTCTGACAGTATCAGCATTCACCATCATGCACCAAGTGAGAAATAAATTGCATTTGTACCAAATATTCACTGGGAGGAAAAGAAATGCAATATAAAAACATGAATAAACAAAATCACTCATGAGCACATGTGCAGTAGCACAGGAAGCTAATCTACTTTAGCCATGGCCCTTGAAATTAACTCTCACAATCTGCACACACATATGCGCTAAGAAGATTAATCAAATATTTTTCTTGGTCTATTCACATGTACAAAATTCAAACATTGGGGTAATATTTAATAAAGTTTACCCAGAAGTCATGGTATGAGCACAGGTAACCCAAATCGATGGCTGACTTCATGAGGCTTATCAGAGCTCCATATCAGCATTCAACCCAGAACTGACCATCTGTAAAGAACAATGGTGTAAACACATGTTCGGAATTGGCTTTGCCAACGGAAACAGACAAAGCTAGAAAGCCTTGAGACAGATGCTGCTTTTATATATAAAAAGTAAGCTGGACTTCAAGCTCTGGGATGGAAAGGGATTATGAACTAGACTTTGGAAACTGTTTTTAAATTTACTGTATTGTGCCAGACCGTAACCTCTTGCTGGCAATCCTCAAGTTTTGATTGACAAACCAAGCTTTAATCCAGCCTCCAGACAGCCTTAAAGTAGATGGTTTCATCATGTACAATTGCAAGCTTGTTATAAAAAATGTTTATACATATTATTTTTGTGAATATCTCATCCACCATTACTTAGGAATGTAGTAAGTAATAAAGTTAAAATAAATACTTGTTTGTATGTTTTAGGACTACCTTGATAGTCGACAATGGTGTGGAGTGGTGAGATATTGGGTTGAGGGGAGACATCCAACCCTACAGGGTGTTTTCACTTGATCCCCCAATTACAGCTGACATCTAAAAAAAAAAAAAAAAAACTACAACTGGTGTAAGGAAAGCAAAGATTTTCTGTGGCTTTCTTCAACAGCTCTTGATGGGTTTGTGGTTTCCTGGCACGTCTTTCTTCCTTGAGTAACACTATGTCTGATGTTGGATGTTGGTCCTTCATCAATATTTCCTCAGTTTCTCAAAATGGTTGTATCCAGCATCCCAGGCTCACCTCCCACCATCCCATACCTTCTCCATGAATCTCTCTTACCACATACTGTCTGTCTCTGCTTTGCTGTTCAGCTGGATTGTTGTAGAGGATGACCACTTTTATTGGGAAAACACTGGTGTCCAACAATTTTGAGACGTGTGAGCCTCTAGATCAGAATATTTGTTTTTTTTTTCCCCTGCTATGCCCCTCTCCTCCCATCTTCCCATTGTACTGCCAACTTCACAATATATATCGTTTTTTGTTGAAGACCACAAGATCATGTCTGACCAGAATGCTGTAGCCACTGTTCCCTAAGGTTTCTTATCAATGTGCATTTTCAATTTTCAATCCCGTGAAGACTGCAGGATGAAAGTATCCTTAGATGTTGTACACGGTCCTTGGTGATGACCAGTTGGCATGAAACCTGTGAAATTGACCTGACCTGTAAATCAAACATAATCAAAGTAACTACTTTGGCATATTCATTAAATTTTAACATGGTTAAGGAAGTTGCTCCTTCCAACTCACACAACCACAAACACACAAAATGAAGAAGTGATCTGTACGCTATTAGCAGTCTAAGTTGCGTGGCTGGTGAACAGCTGGCTATTCTGTAAGCCAACATCAACTCTCAGGCTGTGATCAGTCAGGTTCTGAAGAGGTAGAATGCTCTGTCCCTATGAAAGCTCAAAGAAGACGTAAACAGCTTGTCTACTGCCTGAATGAACACTGAAGATTTATCTGCCCTTTTTGAAGCCAGGGTGACCATATCTCACATGTTTTCCATACTTTGTTGAACATTACATTGTTGAAAGTCATCTAAAGTTCAATTTCCCTTCCTTAAACATCGAAGACGTATACCAGAATGATGTGAAGGAAAACTGTAAGGTTTCAAAACCTCTTAAAGTTGTGCTTCATTTATATTAAAATAGCAAGCTATTGGATAGCTTTAAATATGTTTAATGTTTGAACATGAACACAGAATATTACATTATGTGCTATATTGGACAAAGAAATCAGTACAAAAAACAAGCTTTTTACTGCCTTTTACACCCTTAATTTCTTTTTTAATCCAAATAAAATTAACTGTAGGAAGTGTCTAATGCTTTAGGACTCTTTTAGTGGTATTTCATCATACTTTTGAGAATAGTAAACCTAATGTTATCAAAAACCAAACCACTGTCATCCCTGAGGAGATTTGTACAAATGTACAAAGCACACAACCATTCTTTGTGTACTTTATTTGCTTTGTTTAATAGAATGATGTCCGGATGATGAACCCCAGATATATAGTATTTGATATTCCATTGAAAACCAAATTACCATTGGAATCAGGTTTTAAGGCCAGAGCTTGGCAGAGCCTGATAGAGTTCCAACCTGACCTATAGCAGAGATCTTCAGTTCTTTACTTGTTTACATTGCACACCAGAGCATGTTACATAACATTTCAGAAATTAAACAAAAATCTAAACAATTCTCGCTCTTTACTTGCAACTACTGCTTTGTTTACAAAGACCAAATGTAATGGCCAAATTCAGTTTATGCCGAGGAGATACAGCCAGTCCCCAATCACTTCTCCCAACAACACCCCACTTTACAAGCCCCCAGTCAACCCCTCATTTCTTACCTACCTTTAAAGATTGATTCCTGCACCTCCCAGATTGTCAGACCTTTGCGTACCTGGCTCCACTCCTGCTGTGTCTCCTGGAAATTCTGCACTACTTCCACCTCCAAGTTTGAATCCCTCTCAGTTGACTCCAGTTCCGGTAACCCGCTCCTCTTAAAACCAGTGTTTTGGATCTTCCTCAAATCCCTCTGAGCTGTCACTACCTGAGGGACTACCTGGATCTGGGCTATACATGAGAATCATTTTCAGACCTTGTCTACATGTACCCAGTTATTTTGAAGGAGGGGAGGAGATATTTCTGTCCGATAACGCTGTTTGTCCTTATGGTATTTTACATCCTTTATAGTCATGTAACTGCACATTTTTGAAAACTCTGACTTCTGGCTCCAAAACTGTCACAATCTACAATCACTGCTTTGTTTAGAGAGACCAAATGTAATGGTGAACAAAACAATGACTGTGTTGCTGTCTGCTCTGCTATCATGGCTTACAGCATGTAAGATTACATGACCTCCAAACAGAAATGTCTGTGTTTTTACAAACTCTGTGCTGAATCGAGTGCCACTGGTTGCTTTGTTATTGTCTTTATAGCGTTTCAGGGGTTTTTGAGTTTGACACACAATTTTTATACATTTTTTTTTCAGTTTCTTCTTCTGAAAAAACAAAACTAGCTGTATTGGTAATAAACCTGAGATGCACTGATGCCACTTTCTCTCCTTCCATTTGTGACAAGATGGTCCATTGCACAAAGTATTAATTAAACTTTTCAGTCTTAACATAAAAAAGAAAGCAAATGCTTATACACATCTGTTCTAGGCTTCAGATCTATTTTCCCACCGCTTATATTTTAATGGAATGAAAGCATTAATGACAGCCACATGAGGATGACTTTCATTTGGTTTTGCAGATAAATGATATCTGCAGTAACTGATGTCGGATGCTTCTAACGATCTATGCTATGCACATTCACTGCCACAAAAATAAGACTTGAATACCTGAGATACTTGATGCAATCATGCAAATTTTTCCTCAGTCCTCAATCCCTCAAACATTTCTTCATTTATCCATGTTTTCACTCTAGCTGAGCTCATCAGCTTGACTTCAAAAAGATTAAATGAAAGAACGAATAAATGTGATGGTTTTATAGGCTACGGAATATGTTTTGAATAGAACTCGGTAAGCGATAACCTTGATATCTTTAAATGAAGCTTTTAAAGGTTATCATGAAATAAATTACTCCTTTCACAAAATATCCCGACTCCAATTCCACATTAAGCATGATTGGGCTCAGAGTCTATATTAAAAAAAGAAAAAAGATTTATTTGATACCACAAGTTTTGCATGACTTCTCATGCATTTCAAAATCTAACTTTGCTCCTAACTCTATTTCAAAGAGGATATTGTGGTTTCAAGATGGATGTTTCCTTGGTTACAGAGCGACCGCGATTGTTATGCCCAAGTTTGAAAGGATTCCCAATGGACTTCATGTTGTGTGCATGGCTGATCAGTGCTCAGGCAGCTCTTGGATGAGGAATGAGGCAGGTGCGGACCTTGGAGCTTTGGGTGATAGCCTTTCAGCCTGTGATTCACTGAGACTCTTCCGCAGTCTGACACTTTGTGCTCTATGATTGAGTTTGCAATTCAGCTGTTCGCTCTGCCCTCCTTACTGCTTTCAGAGTAAATAAATAGTGAAATCATTGGAAGTCATGGAAGCTATGAACACCTGGTGAATCATCCACATATTGTGGTCACTGACACAACCAAGAGTTCATTGCAAACAGAAAAAGAGTTGTACAAAATCCTTGAGGTTAAAGAATAGATAACAAGGGATATCTGAAAGGTATTTTCTGTATTTCCTTTCAAGACTACTGGGCCAAGGTAGGTTTGGGTTTCTTCAACTCTTTTTGACCAATGTGCTGGAGGTCAGGGGCTATGTGTTCTGACTTGCTGAAGTCAGCACGACCATCGTACACTCATTTTTCTCACCATCCCTCTGGTTTGATCAGTGGCCAGATGCTTTTTACACTTCCCTTTTCTTATTAGAAACTGCTGGAAACATTCCATCTTGTGAGTGTGGAGAGAGTGATAGAGGGTCAGCACATTAAAAGTGATTTGTGGCAGACCTCTTTTGGACTCATGGGATGATGCAATTGGTAATAGAGGGGAAATGATACAGTATTTTATATGATACATCAAGTGGTGAATTTATTTGGATTTAAAATAAAGAAATCATTTACACATATATTTTTTAAAAATTCGTAGAAGTTTAGATGATTATGTGATGTTTGAAGTTGCATGTACTAAAAATATCGACAGCATTTTCGATGTTGTTTTACGTACTGTATATAATATTATATAATAATAAATGTGCATCTAATCAATATTTAGTATCTAGTCAGTATTCACTAGTCAAAGGGATTTTTTAACAGCTGTTAGAATACCAATTGTGCCAAGAGCTGATGAATAAAGACACAACCTGCATTACATTTTAATATCCCCAGACTAGAGCTACATTGAAATAGGTTCACAAAAGGACATTGGCTGGAAAAGAAGACCAAGAATCGCCAGGTCTGAGCCCAGTCCACGCCACACAGAATATTCCTGCATCTGTTAAGAATACACAAACCAGACACTTGTGGTGAAATAGCTTCTAAAACACTACTAAGGAAAATAAAAACAAAATTGATTTGCTTGAGCCACCAAACTGTGCTTTGGTGTGATGTGTCCTTATCAATATATTGCTTTTTCCAACTTGAACAATAGAGGAGGAGGTGTGCTGGGCTTTGCCTGTAGCAGTGTGGCCGGTAGGTTGGTTTTTATTGCAAATTTAACTAGCCTGACTGTCAGTATCCTGCAATTATAAAACTGGATACGATAAGTATTCAGACCCTCTTCAGTTTTTACAGTCTTTGTTTTGTTGTATTATTATTCATTTTCTCAAATGCATTTAACTTAATGGCATTAAGTTCATTTCCATCATCAATGTATACAAATCACATAGTTTATGAACAAAACAAAAACACAAAATTGTTCACACAGATTTTTTCAGAAAGAAAAATTGAAACAGGTGATCCTAAGTATTCAGACCTCTGCTGTTCATTTCTTCTGATCATGCTTGAGATGGTTCTACACCTTTGTTTGAATCCAGTCGAGTTTAGAAAAGCTACACACCTGTCTATATAAGATCTCATAGCTCACAATGCATATCAAAGCAAATGAAAATCATGAGGTCAAAGGTACTGCCTCAGAGATGGAACTGTGGCACAGATCAAGGTTAAAAAAAAAGTTTGGCTGCATTTAGCATTCCTTAGAGCGCAGTCACTTCAAGAACCATTAAATGGCTCTAATTTGGGATGACCAGAACACATCCTAGACCTGTCCATCCGGCCAAACTGGGTATAACGAAGAACCCTAAAATCTTTCTGAGCTTCAGTTATTTAGTCTGGAGATGCTAGAAAGTTAACCATCAGTCAAACATCTAGAGAGCCCACCAAAAAAGTCACTCAAAGATGTGAAGAAATCAGATGCTCTACTCTGATGAGACCAAGATTTAACTTTTTAGCTTAATTCATATTGATTACAGTCCGAACAGTGAAGCATGGGTGTGACAACGTCATGCTGTGGGGCTTTTTTTCATCTGCTGGTACTAGACAACTAGTTGCAATCGAGTAAAAGATGAATTTGACCAAGTGAAGTGGTATCCTGGATGAAAACCATCTCCAGAGTGCACAGTGGGCCGAAGGTTTACCTTCAAACAAGACAATGACCCTAAGCACACAGCTAAAATAACCCATCCAGAGCCCTACCTTAAACCCATTGGATCCTAAAATGGCTGTCCACCAACGTTCACCATCAAGCTTTACAGAGCTGGAGAGGATCTTGAAGGAGGAATGGCAGAGGATCCCCAAATAGAGGTGTCAGTAAGTCAACATTTTTTCACTATTACATGGCTTCTGAAAGTCAATGTGTGACGTATCCAGTGTGTTATTGATGAAATGCCAAAGAACAAAGTATTGAGTTTGAAAACAAAGTGCTGCTTTATGCGTGTCATACCTTTTAGACAAGATCACAGTGGAATTACAGAAAATGTGATGCATAGCAAAACCATCTCAAACTATAATTCGCTCAATTTCAATCTGTTGCCTAAATTCACATTGAATGCAAATACAATTAGAATAAATTAAGGCAGACAAAAACAAAACTTGATGATATTGATTGTTAGCTTGCTTGTTTTTTACTCAGTAAAATTGCTTGTTATTAACCGTCTCTTGTCCACATGGGGTTGCTGATGGCTTCCTGAAATAATTTCATTATCCCATGCACAGCATGAAAAGAAATGTGCGAATTATACAGCATACCCACGACTGGAATTGAGATTTTCAGATCTCTCTCTCTCTCTCTCTCTCTCTCTGGGGTTGATTGCAATGTTTTCTATCAGCTTCCTATCAAAGCACAGATGTCAACGGCAATTCAAACAAACCCATTAGACTGTGTCCTTTTGCCTGGAAAGCTATAATCATTGTAAAATTAGACAAGTTTGAAAGTGTGAGAGCATAGAAAACAGCAATGAGTGTCACATTGTTGATGAAGATACGATCGATGGCTCAGTCTGGCACTGTGTCCAGAGTACAGATGATAGTTGTGTGCGTGAGGCAAAGCAGTAAATACATAATTGACAACATATGTCTTCTGGTTAAAAGGACATAAAAAATGTGTGTTGAATTAAGGTTACATATCATGTGATAGCCAGAATAATGTCATAAACAATATTGTCATATTAAAAAAATTGTTTCCTTTGTGCAGCTTTGTTTGACTAGAAGAGGTAGTTTCAGACCAAATTTAAGATATACTACATTGAGCATAAGTATCTTTACTAATGCCTTGTTTATTCGCCTGTTAGTTAACATGCTAGTAAATGTCATTTTTCATCTCAACCTGGTAACTTTGCTTTGGTGTTTAAAGAGAAAAATCAATGCGAGAAATGATTACGTTATGATAAATTTGCAGCATTTATAATGGAACCTCACAGTAAAACTTGGAGTAATTTCACTCCTGAATTCACCACCCCCCCTTTTTAACACCCTCCTGTCCTGATGTAATTAATGTGAACTGGTCCATGGGAAAAAAAAATATAAACACAATATCATATGTTCACTCTCCTGGAGATAACAAAAATGTCCAGCTCAAACGAAGCACCTAATCCTTTAACCAATCGAAAAAGCTGGCAAAATCTCAGAAGCTCTTATAGGTAAACCTCAGTTCTAAGGCTATGCTAACTGATGGTCAACTTAAAGGTCAATGCTATTGTATTAGATTTAGGTATCTAACACATAGGTGACCAACCGATTTTACAATCTTTCTGCATTCACACCCATACCACATTTTAGATATGAATTATGCATTATGATTTAAAAGCACATTCTAGGTCAGAATGAACCAGTCCTGAGAATACTGTTTGTTTGATACTCACAAACTTCACTGTTGTGTGTTCTGTGCAGAAAACCACATCCAGTGCAAATCTTATAAAACAAATCCTTGAGCACTAGGGAAAATGGAACAATTTCCATATTTCACCTGCCGACTAATTTTGCCCTTCTTAAGCTTCCTTTGATGCCTCATTTGGTGCCTTTTTATCAGTGAAAGGGATCATGTTCAATTTGCCTCCTGTTGCAAATAACACCATTTTTCAATAGAGCCACTGGAATCTAACCCACCTTTTCAAGTCTACAGCCTCTATCCTGCTTTAACCCATGAATATTCATAATCGCATTTTCCATATCCAAGGTCTCCAGCAGAGATACACAGGGGTCACAGAGAAAGGCGCTTTCTCAAAGAACCCAGCAGGGGTTTAAGCGCAAGATGTGATAACTAGATGTACTCAGTCAGAATGCGAAGGCAGTCCCCATTGTACATCAGGCCTCATAACCCAGCGTGCATTCGATCGCAATATGAGACTTGTAACCTTCCACAACCTGGCGTACTCTACATCCATCCTCCGTCTCCAGATTTTGACCCTTCCAAGGACACCGAAGCATAATGGAGCACTTCATTTTACTTGTTTAGCTTTGCATCCATGAGCCCCGGACAGGCCTGAAATTGAACTGAGCCACACCGATGCTCAATTGTCATTTAGTCGAATGCCACTTAGCACAGCTTGAATATAATAGGACTACATTTACCATACAATTACCATATTACCTAGGACACCTGTACCATTTTAATTTCAGCAGTGCAGTAGAGGACAAGTCACAGACATCTTCTCAGTTGGGTTTCACACAATGAGTGTGCATCAAATGGATACACATACATGAGGGAAAGTATTTATCTGTGTGTGGTTGTGTGTGTGTTTACCAAGCATCATCATTCCATGGCTTACCTAGAGTAAGATAGAGGGTAAACAGTGAATATCCAGGAGGTCTTCTTGAGCCGTCACACTAATGCCCAGCAGTGCTCCCGCATGACAGCAGCAGATTACTCTCCGAATTAGGACTCATTTACAGCAGCTGTTGCACCAATTTGACTCAGGGAGGGAGAAATAAGCTCTCATCCTGTCTAAAGTGATCTGTAACCTACAGCATGGCCTTGAATATGGATTGCATTTGTTTGAGAAGGGAAGGATAGACTGTGGGGACTTACGTATCTGGTTTTGCTATGAAGAAGCAAAACAAGACAAAAAATATGAAAGTTAAATTCTGGTAGTGAGATTAGGGATTTTACAATTTAGTTAAATTAATTTGTAAATATAAAGTCTGCAGTTGACCTGTGTAATACCAAATGACACAATAGGACTATCTTTCCTTTTCCTTATCTTTTCAATGGTGTCACTAAATAGAGATCCAACAGATTAAAAAATAGATAAATAAAAACTGTCTGGAATAGACTTCTGTAAGAAAAGTTCACATTTATTCAACGATTTACTGAAGGTTTGGAGCTAGAATTGGACGAGGCTAGAGTTGCAGGAATGATGTCAGGCACATAGACCATTGGGTAGGATCTTCTAATGCTGGGACAGCTGGAAGGATTCTGCAGTATGAAAGACCCAACAATTGGCATGATGAGTGGAATATAAAGGGGAGTCTAGTGCTCCAGGATGCAGGTGATTTGTGAGATAAGTGTGGGTGATTGGTGTAGGTGTTGCTATCTTGGGGCAGTCACATTATGAAAACAATTCTGCCAATGTGGTGAGGTTGTGGACTCCACTTTTGACAGAAAAATTAGCTAGGAGGAACTTTGACCATGTGATGAAACGTTAGCCACCACATCGCCGACATCTGGTAAGTGAGCTTTTTGGATTACTCAATACATTTTAGTCAGCATTTCTATTAGGTAGATTGAAGAACTTCCTGTTATAATTTAGAGGAGTTAGATGGTGAATAAATTTTTTTAAACACTTGACTAATCCTGAGCTGTAGTCATTGTTTCAAGAAAAAAAGCTTTGAAAGTCTTTCTATTGTCTGAGGGTTTTCAACCTCAACACAAAGTCCTCAAATGGTTCAGGCACACAAACAAACCAGCACTTCAAATTTGAGAAGGTGTGGAGACATTTACGCTTCAGGATATTGGTCTGTGTTAGAAAAATCTATAAATCAATCACAAAGATCATCTTAATTTTGAATTTCCTTTCATCCAATGATGTTCTGATGTTCTTGACATGTTTCTTGAGACTTACCAATCAATGAGAGGACAGCTGGGAATTTAAACACATACCGGAGTAACTCGCTCTCAAATCTTTTAAATTCTATTTGATTGACCTGAAGCAACAATACTGTCATGAGACGTCGACCTAGCGATGGTCCTTCTGTTCCATCAGAGAAATCATTTGAGTCAATTCACTCACTGATGAGCCATGAATATATGTGGTAAATTTTGTTCGGGGGTGATTTATCCTAATTGTCACACTGGGACCTCCTATTACACCACTGGAGAACGGGTCAGTGCATTAGAAAATTAAAGCTGCAGCTTTCATTTTAATTTTATTTGTACATTCTCGCCCATGGGATGAAGATGTGCTGAGCATGTATAAATGTCTCTTTACCTCCCCAGAGTGCACCCAAAGTTGGCCTCTCTGAAGCTTTCACCTCTATGCGTCCTGCCATGTGAAGGAAAACAGATCCTGGCTGGACGTGTTTTATGTGTGTATCCGGTTTCTCTCTGCTCTTAGTTCCACTGCACTGCTTTTGTCCTGTGTGCCGAGACCATCATTTCCACATTCATTATCGAGTCACAGCAGCGAGCAGCAGTATGATTTGTCTAGTCGTATCATTTACTGTATGGATGGTCTGGCCCTAACCTTATTCCATTCCAGAGGTTTTAAATGATTCAATTACTCTCTATGAATTTAATGGTGCATTAGGGAATCCGTCTGGAATTGATATCAGGCACAAACTATTACTGAGTTAATTATTGCTCCAGGTACTTTTATTGGACTGACTTTACCTATATATGCTCTATTTGTCTGTCTGGCCAGGGAGATACTGAGGAAAAATGAAACATGATTAAATGATATGGTGAGTTGATAGAGAGGGGGTGATGCTGATAATGTGCAAAGGGTTGGAACTAACTAATTGGTTGGAATCATCAATATTTGAAAAAATTAAATAAATACAAAATAATTTTGGATCCTTCAACTTGATTGAGATCCAAAGATCGGTTTTCCCACCAGTACTTCAGATGTGTTTAACAACTTTAGACATTTGGCAATGTAATGATAATGTGAATAACTCAATTTTCTCTTGTTAGTCTAGCAGTCATGTAGTCCTGATGCCTGCCACAAGTACCAAAGGCAGAAAGAACCTAGGAAAGTTTGAGAATTCCATGAAATATATGATAAAATATGTCAGAAGAATTATTATTTTACTTTTTTACAACAACAATAATGCTTTCTTGTGGGATTGTCCCTAGTAATGTGGTATTTCTGGTCTACTATTGCCATGAAGAGCAATAACAGAAACAAGGGAAAGAGGCGCAGATAAGTAAACTACCATGTACAGTTCTGACCAAGATATTAGCAAAGTTTTTCCATTTCAACAGTCCCCAGAGTAAAGAAAAAAAATCGTTCTTATCTCTGCTCTCAGAACACAATCAGTTTTCCCTTCTTTTTTTCAAATGGCCCCTTTGGATAATGATCAATTGCAGTAAAGCTAGCCGAGAGTCTAGGATAATGAGATCCTATGTCCCTTTCATTCTGCTTCGGTGCTGGAGATCTTCAGGTCCAGCTGTGGGAATGAAAGATGATGAATAAGAAGGGAGCATTGCAAGAGGAATAGAGCGAGAAAGCTGTTATATCAGGCAGAGTAAAAATGCAGTGTAATGTCTGCTCTTTTTACATTAGTCTGTTTTGTAACCCCTCCACCTATATGTCTCTGAGAGCAAATATGAAAGAAGCTTTAAATGAGATCACAACAATTGTAAAAATGTCCAGGGCTGCCATTCAAATGTGGAAAACAGGTCATGTACATCACAGATCTTGTGTCCTAAAAAAGGGAGATTTGAGTTTCAGAATCGTGAAAGATTTCCGCTGTTTTGAATCCAAAGTAAACCCAAACATTTAAAAGCAATTAACAGTGTTAGTTTGATTCATCACACATCCGTATGCTTTCTTGAAACTTTTATTCCTGCCGAGGGACACAGGGTTCTAGTGATGGGAAGACGTTTGGTTCTTTTGACTCTCGTTCACTAAACAGAAGTACTCTTTGAATGATTCGTTCTTTTCATTACTCCGTAAATACCGGTAATTATTTCCTCAATTCCCTAACAAGCTTAAGTGCAAACTGTTATAACAAAGACCCCAAAAACAATAACAATGGAAATTTTGTTATCAATATAATCTAAAAACTTCTCCCAAAACATCAAGATTGGGTCGTTTGTTTCAGTAAAACCCATGTGACTGCAATGTGCAGTGGAAAAAAGATCTTTAGAATTAATTGGGGGGCTCTGGGTTGATGAAGAAGATGTAAAGAATGAATCGTTCACCTAGAAGTGTAGTTCCTCATGAGTCACTTTAAATGTTCATTCTATTTGAACGAATAGTTCACAAATGACACATCACTACAGGGTTCTTCTGGTCTGCAGCTAAAAAAGTGGAACAAAAGGTGGAACTAAGGTGGAACACATGCAAAAGGTGGGGTATGCCCTGGACAGATCACAGGACCACATTCACGCTCTCCCTCTCTCTCTTTAGGGTAAATAAGTCTTTAAATCACCTGAAAAAATGAACCAGATTACCTGGAGAAAACCTACTTAAAAATGTGGAGATCATTCAGAAAAGCCCCAAAACCTAAACTTTTCAACTCCCTTAACTTTTCACGTTTTGATATTTGACAGTTTGGAACACACATTTAGTAAATAACTGCCCTTCTTGCAACAAGCAGAGTAGAAATACAACAGTTTTCAATGATTTTGACATGGCCAGTATGACGCATAATTAATGGAGTTGAATTTTAATAGTGATGCTAGTCCTGCAGACAGCTGAAAGCTGTCATTTCTCCTTATCTCCATACTTCAATGGGCCTGAAGCAGGCAGACCGCAGGCCTCATCCACACCTCAGTCTGAGTGACAGCCTGCCATGTACCTTGGTAAAAACAGCACAGCCTATAGCTCAAAACCTGACAGTGTCGACTGTAAGTAAACGCTGGATATATGATATAAAATGACTGCTGAGCTGTATTTTATTCTAAGGGAGTGCATAAGTAAACTGTAGTGTTTACAAAATACAAACCACAGCTTTCAAAAGCCTCATTCTTTCCGGAACCATATTATTTGCCACAGAAATTGAGTGAAACAAAGCCTGCTAATATTACTTGTTCATACAATTTATTTCTCTACAGATCTGCCGTTTCAGTATATCTGAGGCCCAATAAGTGGGTCGATGATAGCCTGCGCTAGCCAGCCTTGTCATATGTGCCATATGATAATCATTAATTCACTCGCTCCACTTCCAGACTATAGCTGCTGACCCCTTCTGACCCAGAAGAAATTGATTCTGTCTCAGAACCACAGCCATCAGCACAAGTTTCAGAAAGAAATCAAAGTATTCTCTGTTTCAAACCAATGTGCTTCAGCTGCCTGCTACCTACAAAGACTGCTGCCTTCAAAGCAGTCCAATCACAAAGAAACTGTTCAGCAATTTGGAACTCTGAAATCGAGCAAATGTGTCACACAAACAACATTTTCCAACAAGAAAAGAAGAGAGATCACAGTTGATTACGACACCTATGTTTATGATAGAAGTCTTCTAAACATTTAGTATAATGCTAAAAGCTAAATTAAACCATATTGTATACTGAAACACAACTACGGTATCTTAGTACTGTTAAATCATCACAAACCAAAGATTTTGCCTTTTATCTTTATCCATATCTTTTATCATGTTTCATGAAGCATTTCCCTTTGTGTCCCTTTATCGGTTGATTACTCTCACCTGCCAGTATTTCACCTTATTAGTCATTGGGTGTGCACACCTGTTTTCATTTCCACTGATTACACTAGCTTTATAAGGCTGCTGCTTCTCTCATTGTTCACATGGTGTTTTCTCACAAATGTGGGAAAGAATGGTACTGGAGAAACGCAGAAAACAGAAACTAATCGTCCACCCACGAGGGAAGCAGGTTAGAGGGTGAGACACCTCTAAACCAGTCACCTCTGTGACTTTAGAGAGGATCGCAGTTACCTTCTGTCCTACTACTGACTTCACTTCCCAGAGTCTGTGGCATCAGAATGGATGGATTGTGCCCCTTCCAATGCAGCGATGGGCAGCAGATCATCTACAGGGTCAGATGGTGAGTCAAGTAATGCTTGTTGAGCATTAGCCTGATCCTTAGATGAGTAGGAACTGCGCAATGGATTTCTGACACCTGTTGATCCAAGTCATACTCAGACTTATAGGGGGAGCTCATTTGCAAAGAAGTGGGGCAAGCCACTTGTAAATGAGCATTGTCAACATCCGCTTCATTAAAACACTTATTTTTATGAAAAAACCTCCCTTTTCATCTTTATTTATAAACACCAAAGATCAATAGTACTTTTGAGTTTGAACTAGATCTGGGGCGATGTTACATACATTATGAAGAACTATTTAGAAGGTGGAAAGAAACATATAAATAAAAAACAAAACCATTGACCAAATGAAGTGTATACAATGTTTAGTTGAGAGCATGTTGAGGGAAAGATAAATGATTCCGATGAGTCATATTGATGGAACAGCTGTAAGAAGGCAAGAGAGAGTGACACAGTGCCTGTGAGAAGCTGTAATTTAATAGCCTAATTTCCGGCCTGGCCCTGCAGAAATACATTTCTGACGATGACAGTTGATGAAAATGCAGCAGGATTTGATTTGCTCCCCAGTGGAGAACAAGTTCAGACCTATCTCTTCTCTAGAGTCCCTCAGGCAAGCGTGTTCAACTCGATGAGTTTGTGTCTGACTAGGTTTTTCTCTCTGTCTGAGAGTGTGTGTGGCAGCTGCAGAACAACACTTGCATGGATCATTTGTACATTACGATGGCTTGTTCAATCATGAATGACAATGTTTCGCAGATGCAAAAAAAACACATTTTAACAGCTTTGACTTTGTGCTACGGTTGCAGAGGAACACGTTGAGCATGCTCAATTTGGTGTTGTTAAAAAGTGATTAAAACAGTTATTTAATCACTAAATGAAAAAGCAACAATATTAAAACTGTATTTGGTATTGGCAAATCACCCATTAGTATATGATCCGTGTTGGTTCATTCTGAAATTTAAAAAAAATATATCAAAAATTCATATTGGAGCAACACCGTGGCGCAGTTGGTTGCACTTTGGCTTTTCTGTTGATAGTTGGCTGGTTTGATGCCAGCATGTGAGGGGAGTTTGCATGTTCTCACCATGCTTTTCACCCAAAAGACCATGCTAATTGAACTCTCCAAATTCTTAAAAAATAATGCATGAGTTGAATAAAAAATTTAAATGAAAAGCATATTAAGTTGAGCTACTTGCAATGCATTAAAATATTTAGTTATTGAGTAACATATTGCGCTAAATACATGTTTTAACATTTTTAATAGATTGTGTAAAAAGAGAAAATGGTTGAATGTTCAATTGTAAAAAGTGTGTTGTGTTGTGAACTATTGGGCCATTGTTGGGTACCTCACTTCAGAACACAAAATAAGAAATAAATATAAATGCTTAAAAATAAAATTAAAAAAAGTCAGTATACCAAAAATGATTTTGGAGTTGTGAAAGATTTATAAGTTTGGAGAATAAAAGTCTCCAACATTGTGGCAACTAGCTGCACACCATACAAAACAAGATTGTGAACATATTAAAGTTAGCTGGTTAAAAAACGTTTAGTTTAGAACGTTTAGAGGCTGTTATTTCTGCATAGAAGGATACATAAAACATTGAGTTATTATTATTACTATTTTATTAGTGATGCCTACATTTATGCATAGTTTTGTTTAAATAATTCTTGTGTTTATTTTCACTTTTCATACATCACTGTGTGTCTCACAAATGGTATGTGAAACTGATTTTTAAAGGAAAATCTTGAAAGTGTACTTTTGCATGCCACTGTATGTTAGGCCTCTAGAATAACTGTTACAAAAAATAAGGAAACTATTTATTCATTGAACTTATTTGTAACTTTTCATATTTTCCCCTCTCTTGAGTGGAAGCTCAATAGCCAGTATTCCACAAATGACTTTATTTTTCTGTTGTTCAATATGTTGAATCCACTTTTGCAACAAACAGAAAACTTATGTAAATTGGATCAATAGAATATCCATATGTACACTGCCTACAGCTGTGAGAAGTCACCAAGCAGCTCTCTTAATCTAATAACTGATATCAATAGTTTATTTCGAAACAAGTGGAGCAAAAAATACTGGAGCAGGGTAATTAGATTGGCACAGCTTGGCTTCTCCATCTTCTGCATTCTATTCACTTACAATTAATGGCATGTGTCATTATGGCAGCCAAAGGGCGAGTCACGGCAGATAAATAAATTGCATCTCAACTAATAGAAAATATTTCTTGTTGAAAAGATTTTTATTTTTGCAATAAATGTCAGAGCAAAAGAGCTCCAACGTAACATAAAAATACAATCATTTATATGTGTGTTTCAACAAGTTAACTTTTTTTATCAAAATTTCAAAAACAAGAAGAGTGGTTGCCCTGCGATGGACTGGTGACCTGTCCAGGGTGCACCCCTGCCTCTTGCCCAATGTATACTGGAGATAAGGCACCAGCAGATCCCTGTGACCCCAAAAGTGGGAAGGAAAATGAATAAATGAGAAGAAGATTGGTAAATGTAACATTTTACTCTCTTAAAAGTTTACAAAAAAGTTAAAATTGGCTCTTCTAAATCTTGTAAAAGCAAATGCTTGTGTTGCTCATGCCGACTCTTTCCGTATAGTTGAACGGTCATACATCTGACTGCATAACGACAATATAGAAAAGCACTTTTTATTAGGTAACGATCACTCTCATATCTATTATTCCCAGAAAAAAAATAAATCCTTACATATAGTACATTAATTCTGTGTTTTAAATGCACATTCCAGTTTTAAGCATAGTCAAAGTCCCTAAAGGGCCATGATGGTAGGGGGTAAAATGAGAGTTGAAATAAAATTATGGGTTGGATAAAAAATATTTTGCTTATTTGCGTTCACTCATTACTGTACTCATACAAAGATATTGGAAGTGATCTTTAAAATCTGGAGATTTCCTCTGCTGCACAAGTGCTGTACTGTACTGGTGCATGTGGGCACAGATTCTAGTTATCACCGATATCTTTTTTTAACGAGAGAATCAAAATGTGTTTGCCAAGGAAATGTAAGCTTTGCAAATCCCCCCCCCCCCCCATACCATTCACAATATCGCACTGGAATAATTTGTAACGTCAAACCAAAGTTTACACCACATTTTTCATTGTTTCTGCTTATCATGGAAAGTTGCTGATAAAACATGCCATAGCAGATGCAGGAATATGATGCACCACCTTATTTTCATCTACTTTGCATCATGACCACCTTTTACATGGAGAAAGCAAATCAGTGTCTCTCTTATAACCAGCAAAGTTCCTTAATTATTAGACCGTAATTTGAAAATAGGGTATTGTTATGGAAACTCTTGGATCTTTTTTAATGAAATACTATTGTTTCAAACTGTTTTTGTGTTGTACACTAATGCAAGAGTCATTAATGTAGAACATCAAAGCTGGCTACAGGCCTTTGTATTTCCAGTGGGGCTTGTTTTAGACATTACTCAAGATGCAGTGAAAAAAAACCTAAACCTGCTGAAAAGATCAATCGAAAAACAGCATACGCTATGCTAAAAAGGTTATCAATAGATATGATGGCCGAAGAGTTTTCTAAAAAAATATTGCTTATCAAGGAATGAGCCTATATATAAAAAAGTGGACTGTACCTTCGAATGAGGTGGTTAGGAATGTAGATGTACGCCTCCAAGATACAGAAAAAGAGAACTTTGATTGTATGCTATATTCTGAGCAATCTGGAACAGAATTCGCTCATGACTCAACTTGCACTAGTTGCTATAGGCTAACTTTCACAATTGAGCCTGTGGAGTGACATGTGCAGCGAACTGGCCAGACAAGCGGAGCAATTATTTACATAGTGTCCAGTCAGATGGTAGCCACACTCACAGACAGCAGGTGAGCTCATAAAACCTTTCTTCCAGGAGCCCGAGGGCCCCCCTAGTAAATAGATTGCTGAAACGTGCTAAGCATGAAGAAATGAGACAACATTGTACACAGAAAAGAAGCAGAGGGAGTCTCGGTTTTCAAATAAAAGGACAAGCACAAAAACAATTACACAGACTGCACTGAAATTGCTCTTCAGAAGTGGAATTTTTCCATTATGCTGAAGCAAAACCCAACCTCCAGACCAGTAAGGTTGTGATCAACTTTACTTAAAAGCAAATATGTTTTTAGAGCAGCATGCGCTAGATTATGAAGCCATTGTGGACTCTAATTGCATTTTACAAAACACGTCTATTGGTATTCATAGAATTCATGTGTGAGTAAATGCCTCCTTTCCATCCACAAGGCACATAAATGAGGAGGCTGTACAGTTGCCTGCAGCAGTGGCGGATGGAGAGAATCTCTGCCAAAGCATTCTCAAATGCGCAAGTCTCAAATCCATAATTAACCTCCCAGGTCCTTCAGAAGCCCATTATAGTGAGGGATCATGCGAGAGAAGCTTCTCACTTTATGGCTGCAGCTGTGTCCCCACAACACTTTAATGTGTTTATTTCCCAGTTCCTCAGAGTGTCTGCTCGCAAACCCCCTTCTCATGTGATGAAGCATCCCCGTACTCGCTGGCCATTGCCTAGTCCCAGCCACCCTTCAGCCAGTGGAGGCCTTGTTATGAAGAAAAATGCTTGAGAAATCCTAGAAGCTTCTAGAAGGATGAATAGCTGAATTCCAATCTGTGACCTCTTTGTGCAACTGCAAGGGCGGATGTGTTGTTTTGGAGATGGAGGTGAATTGTTCAAGCCATTAGAAGACAGGGATACATCACTAAAGCAAACAGAAGAGAAGCCTAATTACAGATTTGTGAGATAGCACTATGTTTTCTGAACAAACGAACAACAATGGAGTTCAGCACGAGAATCAGGAGAGTGAACAAGTGATTAATTACACTCTTTCAGACCACTGTTAAACAAGCAAAATGTGGGTTTTCTGACATGTATTTAACTGCAGAAAGATAATTAAAGCATCTACAATGCATCTGTTCTCGATAAACATATGAAAGATCAGAATTGTTTTTATTTTTAAACACGTTATTTATAAAGTCAATACATTTGAATTATGCCATGTTGTTAACATTAATTGTTTACTAATATCATGGACTGCACACTGAACATGTACACAGTGTGTATCCCAATCCTGCTGTCTTTTTTTTGGGGGGGGGGACAAAAAAAAAAAACTGTATCTAATAGGATTCCAATAGTGAGGCATTGTGACAAAATATTGTAGCAGTTGGCAAAGCACTTTCTTCATCTCAGAGCAGCTAAGCTCAAGATTTGGATAATTTTGTTCGTATTTATCCTAGATTTCTACTAACGAGAGATTACCAGAAGATGATAGAATCAGTAAATGTAAGTTCCACATGTTTTTCCACATTATGTGAGTTGTTTTGGTGAGTAAAATGGTTACAATTCTTATATTTTTGTGTTTGAAGGTTAATTAGCTAAATAATTCAAACACAAATACTGTTACAGATATAATTTTAAACTGCTTTTCTGACATTCACAATAATGCTTAATATGTATCTGCATTTTTAATTGATATTTAAGAGATCTGTTATGTACAAATTGTTTACTAATTAATACAGTATATTTATCCAGAAATGGATTTTCCCATAGTAACATAAAATGCTTTTATGTAATAAATACTATCACCACCACTCTTTAAATTCATCCAATATAGTTTATCATAATTTCAGCTTTTAAGTCAATTTTTCACTTTCCTTTTAAGACAGTTTTATTTCATTTCTATTCTCCTATCACAAATTTCATTTAAATCTGTTTCCTGCAATTAGATTGTTTTCTTCTACATCTGGATAATCCTTCCCCTTCCTTTAAGGTTTAATCCCAAGCAAAACTCATTAAAACAGTAAGAGAATCTCAGAAAAGACTTTCAAGCCAATAGACTCATGGCTAACATGATTATATCATTGATCCCACACTAAAGCCGGAGGCTCCTAGGTGCAAAATGACCTTTTAATAAAATCTGGGAAATCTGGTTACCCTGAAAATAACTGATCAAAGTTAAGGTCAGGTGATTGTGGAGCTGGCATTCTACCTATGTCACTGAGAAATGGTGTGTATTTATCTTTTTCCTTTTTTTTTTTTTTTTTTTTTGCAGCAAGCACAGATTTTCTGCAGTCTAATTGTAATCCTGTACGAGACAGAGCCATCTCTGCTATTCATTAAGCCCAGAGGAAGGATCTCCATCAAAGTCCACATCAGCTTTCAGGGCCATGATTCTGGGCTAGAGCACATTTTCATTATGCTGCTCTTAACCGTCACTGGACAAACCGGCTGCTGCCCTCAATCTGGAGATCACACACTTTTCAGAGCAACTCGAAAGTGCAAAGGGTTCAGATAGGCAATCAGTGCACATACACACACACAGCGAGGAGGATTTAATCACTTCCCTCTGCAATGTAGCAATAGCACCGGCTTACAGGGGAGAACGAGAAGTCTTATCATTTCATAAGCTTGTTCTGAGGCAGCCTTGATTATATTTAGTCCAAACTGGAGACCCTCAAAGCCTGGTGCTTTATTAAAATCGTAAATGAAGACCAATCCAAAGGATCGGCTCCAAAGCACTTCCCGCCTCTTCAACATTTGACGCATCTTAATTTTCCTGCTATATTGCCAGAAATAAATCCCTTATCCAAGAAAGCCCCTTTTTATTAATGACACTAGATGAAATATCACTTCATTTGAAATTTAATTACTGACTGTAATGTTTCCTTCTCTAAACCAGCTGTTAATGTTATGCAGTTTCATATCACAGATGAATGTAGAGTTCAGAAAGATTAACATTTTATAGTTAATTCTCACTCACTCACTCACTCACCCACCTACTCTCTCACTCACTCACTTACTCACCTACTCTCTCACTCAC